>CABEEJ010007915.1:14811-27111 GCA_901482245.1 Timema douglasi | reverse complement strand
TAGAAAATATTTCATTAATTTCTCATCCTTTTTCCAAATAATTCTTAAATATGTGTTTCTCTTGCACAATAAAACATGCTTCCAATTATAAGCTATTGAATGCTCTTCACTTGGCAAATCTTTGAAATTTAAATGCCTATAGAATTTATTGTGGAGTAGTCTTCGATTAACAAATTTTTGAAATTTAAATGACTTAGAATATATTTTGAGTAATTTTCATCTGTCAAGTTTTTGAAAATTAAGTGTGCCATGAAATTATTTAGAGTGGTGTGCGCTTGACAATATTTTTTTTTAAATTGGAGGCCTAAAAGGGGTGATCTTCACTTGAAAAATTTATTAATCTTACATGCCTGCAGAAAGTATTTATTTTAAATTATTTGCCTAATTGTGCCAACTAATAGAGAAAATAGTCAAGTTACAAAGTTTTTTATTATGTTTTTAATTTCATTATAGGTAGGGGAGACCCAGACAGGGGTACAGAATATGTTCATTGATACCAGTAGGCTTACCGGTACTGACATTTAATTTCACATCTTGGTAGTAAGAGGCAATGGAGTGTCATTCCGGGAGGCCTTGGTTTAATTGTTAATTTTTATACACTTTTTTTTTTCATAGACTCGCCACTACTGCAAGGTCTTTCACTATCAACCACACTAGGGAAATACTATCGCTATTTACAAGTTTTTCCTGATCACATAATTTACGTTTTACAAATCTTGCAATACTCCCCATATCTGTACTTTTAGGTTTTTCTTAGGATGTTTATTATATACGCAACATCAGAGTTTATCACGTCTGCCACGCCATTCACAATAAGCACAGCTGACATAATAAACATTTGTTTCACTAAACCATCTACTTTCTTATAAACATTTATCTATTATACAATATACACACCCTAATAGGTCCACTAAATACAATTTCATGGCTACACAATTATTACAATATGTATGTCACAAGTTTAAATAAACTGCACGCACATTGCCATGTAATGAGGCTGTGTTATAAGGATGACTGAATTCAAACTAAAACAAAACATCGCTCACCCTTCCCTACCCTCCACCGCCTGCCCGCCATAGCTATCAAACACCCGCGGTAGGGTACAGGTGACTGATGTCTCATCACTCAATCACGCCTTTAGCCAGATTGAATTATTAGATTTTCCTCTGCCCCTTAGCTCAACCTCTGACTTCTAATCTAGAACTCTGACCCATTAGCTTAGCCCCTACACACGCAACTCTTTGTGCTTACACCTGCACTGCCTCACTATGGCACACACCGATAGTGTGGATGTTAAGTGTCATCATACAAATGAAACTGCCCTATCAGAACCAAAATGGACTAAAAGTGTCAACACAATTGTTGGACTTTTCCCTGTCCCAAATTTCCCCCAAACCTTGTTCGGACATATTCTGCACCCTTGGAACTAGGGGCACATTGTACCTAGGGCCAACCTTAATAAAGCTAAAAATAGTAAATTAAATTTATTCCTAGGGGTGCATGGCCGTCAGAACACCGAAAGATATCCCGATGGGCCGGTTCCATTTAGACTGCCACCACTACTTTTTAAAGCTATCCATTTAATTCTATATTATTGTTTTTATGAACGCTAATGCCCTTGATTCTTGTTGAGCAAGACTGCCGAGAACGGGGAGATCGAGGTTCGAATCTTGCACGGGTGAACTTGGGTATGGTTTTCCTTAAATGGTTTTCCACTCTTCTTCCACACAAATGTGAGTTCACTTCATCTACATTCAACCTTCCCAATTCTTAACACATTATTGTAATTAGTACTAATGCGTACAACCCGAACAGATAGTAGGGCGCAATGCTAAATAAAATAAAAATTAAATATTAGTAAAAAGTTCCAGTGATTAAGTGTGAAAGTGCCTAAATACATCATTTGTGAATATATATATATATATATATTATATGATGGCATTAACTGTAAGACCTTCCCATTAGACCTATGAAGTTGAGATTTTTCAAGCAGGTAGCCCCTGCAACTCAAAATGGTGAAAGAATATTTGATGGTGACCTGGCGGTCTAGGGATAAGGTAATCAGACTTATGTGCTGGGGCCTGGGGTTCAATCCTCGGTCCCGGCACAGATTTATCTGATTACCAAACCCTTCCTTCACCTCTGACAAGACATCTTATAAATGTGGGGAATGCCAGGCCTCCACGATCGGATCCCACGTTAAACTGTAGGTCCTTCATTTCATCTCCCAATCACCCTACCATTACACATTAGTGTAAGTGCGTATAACCCGAACGGGTAGTAACACAGGGTGCTAAGTAAAAATAAATATCTTAACAATTTAGAAGCGGTTTTGAGCATGTTGGTAGAAAGTATATTACATCATCAAGTACTGCTTCCAGCTTTGACTGGGTCTGTTAAGTATATTTACTGATGTTTAAAGTGGATTAAATAGTGACTTAATCATCAATAATCTACATGAAATGGCCTCTGGAATAAATTTACTAATAATAAAACTATAAATATTTTACCTCACCCCTTTAGCTTTCACTGGAACATAACTTGTGTTTTTATGAATGTGGGTTAAAGGAACATCCCCAGTAAGCTGAAAATTACTCTGCAGATATTCAGCTCTATAATTTATTATTTAATCAGCTACCTATGTTTTATTTCAAAATATTGTGTACGCCAAAATGAAGTCTAAAGATTACAACAAGGATCTTTGCCCATAAAATCCCCATATTTTGAGTTTTATTATTTATTTTGTGATGTGATATTTGCTCATTTTCAATGCTTTTTTAACCATATTTGTGGAACTTTGTGACTAGTCTTGATGAAAAAGGTTTCTAGATTTAGCCTCGCTCTAACTAAATACATTAATTTTCTAATAGACTCCCAACAGAAAATTTTAATTTCAATTCTAACAACCAGGCCATTAATTAACCACTTTATGTGAACAGAATCATATTAATTTAAGAAATAAAACCATACAAATGTGCCTATTTGTTTTCTAGATTCAGAGTTAAATTGAAAATGTGAATTTGAGAACTACAGGATTCAATCCATCTCTAATTTTAAGTAGGCCTACATGTTTTGAATAGGACCAAGATAATATAATAGGGATTTAATCTGTCCATGGATCAAGATATTGTGTACAGTATCTATTATTATTATTATTAGCACCGCGTCTTACTACCCGTTCTGGTTATACGCTATTACGCTAATGTGTAATGGTAGGGTGATTGTGAGATGAAACGGAGGACCTACAGTTTAACGTGGAATCCGAACCACGGTGGAGACCTACAAGATGTCTTGTCAGAGGTGAAGGAAGGGTTTGGTAATCAGATAAATCTGTGCCGGGACCGAGGATTGAACCCCGGACGCCAGCGTAGAAGTCTGACACCTTACCCCTTGACCACCAGGTCACCTGTACAGTATTTAAATGTAAGATATTTTGGGGTTTTGACATTTCTGGAAAATCTTTTTGAAACCTTGAAGGTTGGATTCTGTTAAGCTGGGCTAGCTTATAATAAAACAAAATTGTTGATTTTTGAGATAATATGGTAATTGTTGCAAAAGATTTAACATGACTTAAAACATTAATATGAAACAAAAGGTAGACTAGAGATTGTTCACGATAGGTTTTTACCTGGATGACAGTTCGAAAATCATATGTTTAGGTTTTGGGTTGCCAACACTTGTAAAAGATCANTATGTTTAGGTTTTGGGTTGCCAACACTTGTAAAAGATCAATGTTTTGTTATAAATGTAAAGATCTTTGATTATCTGTTATATATTACATTTAAAATAACGTAAACTTAAGTTTTCTCATACTATTTCATTTTTTTAAATAATTTCTTTTTATCCAACTCAACAATATTTTAAACACAATTAAAAGTACTGATTCTTTGGTTTGGAACGTTATTGATTTTGTGTAATATAGTGCACACCTTTTAATATAAGCATCATATTTACTTAGAAAAAAGAAAATTGTTGTTATTTTTTTACATACAATAAATAATTTTATGATTATTTTATCTTAATTTTGAAATATTTAACTGAATACAATATTTTCATCAACTGCGTGTCTGCATAATTTAAAAAACTTGTTTACCGTTATGTTCAACCATATGGTTTAAATTCGTCAATCGCCATTTTGAAGTTATGTTCGTTAGAAGTTTTTGTGAAAGTGGTGTGAATATTTTTTAAAGTGGAATAAAACTATAAATAAACTTTGTGTCCGTCCTCAAATAAATATATAAATAATATTGGCCTAAATTACTGTGGTTAACTATCACATTAATATATTACCATCTGTATTCATTACAGTTATCCAAAGTGATAGATGTCAGCTGTTGGCGTAGTGATATATTAGGGATTACTTCTAGTAACATTTTGAGATGTCATCCAAGTAAACTAAAGTTGTGAATGAATTATACTTAGTCACTTTTGCCAAAAGGATTTTGGTTTGGAGTATAAAACCATAATGCAGATAGGTTCTGTACAAGCCTTGGTTTAAATTCAATAATATAGATTGCGAGTATTAATATTAATCCTTAAAATAATTCAAAATAATAATAATAATAATGCTGATCACAATGTGCTAAACAAACTAGCCCAACATTATTCACAGTCCCAAACCAAGGTCCTGTTGTTTTGTCATTATTATTTTTTACATCAAGTATAGGTAAACCTTTTTCTAATTAGTATTAGAAAATCACAAACTAGGTAAATAATTATCTTATACAAAATTAGTATAAGGTACTACACTTTAAAGTTCATGTACTAGCATTTTTAGAACATATCAAACTATATTACTTAGAATAAATTAAAATTCTTATACAAGGAGGAACTAAATTGCACTAAAAAAAGGCCATTATTGAAACTTGTTGCTTATGATAAATGTTTATGAATCCTAATAGTTTTTCAACGTGAATCATTTTGCTTTGTTTACTCTAATTTTCAGTCACTATTCTCAGAGTGTACGTGTGCATTTCCATGGCAGTTCTGACAATTAGTGATTTTATGCTCACCACAGATAGGGAACTGGCAATTGGCACATCTAGATGCTGTCTTACGATTCTCCTTTTTTGGACAGTAACCACACTTGACCCTTCCTTGGCCTACTTGGGCTAATGGTTCTCCGTCATTTTGTGGTAAGTGAAGATGCTAGTGAATTTTCACCCGAAGATCTGTGTGAATACCGCTGGTTGAATCTCTTCTAGTCATATGATTGTTGACTAGATCTAAGCCTGAAGTTTTCAGGAACTTCCTTCGAGAAATATTTTCTTCCGTGTTTCTTCGGAAAATGATTTGGGCGATGATTGCGCCGACATCAAACAACGTGAAAAATATTCGAAGCGGCCACCTGTAGCAGACCCTTCCACAGTATATTGGGCTTTTAACTTATCTACTACGTCTACACCACCTTTTGTAAGGTTGTAGAAGGTAATAGCACGTGGTTTCCTCAAGTCAGCTGTAGTTTCATCAATGTCATCGTTGAAATGAGTATTACATTTCTGTACCTTTTTGGAACATAAAACACTAGTAAGGCATCTTCACCAAAATCAAACAAACTTGAATTTTCTGGTCTTTTTCGAGAGCTCACAATTTCAGGTGGAATTTCTCGTTTATTTTTTCTTATTGTACCCACCACGGTTAGATTTTGTGTAACAACTTCGTTCACAAGACCGAGACCGAAGTGAACCAGTTATATAATGTTATGTTACGTCCACTGAATATAATTGGTTCTATCAACCTTTTTACAACACTAGTTATTTATTATCAGAGACAGATGGACCATCTGGTTGTAATACCAACATATACCTCCATTTTCAATGTGTAAAACATCCGCAAATCTACCATTGAAATTATCTTGAGTCCATATTTTGCCGGCTGTTTAAGCATGTACTGACTAAAACTACACCTCCCACGAAATGACTCCAACATCTCATCAATTGTTACATATCCTCCAACTGAATAATAGTCTTGACAGCGCTGAACAAAAATCTTGAATAATTCCTTGATAGAAGCTAATTTATCGATGGCTTTTCTTGCAGCTCTTGTTTTCGCATCATCAAAACGAAGAGCCCTTAGCAACAAATAAAATCTTCTGTACGACATCACAAGACGAAAAATTTCCGGGGCTGTCGGGTCATTCGCCCATAACTCTTGTACAATACGATGAGATGATTTAATTTTCCCAGCTAAGTACAACAAACCCGTTAGAGCTTTAATTTCGTCAATATTGCTATACACAACATCACTTTCCCGCGTATAGTTACGTAGAAGATCATTTGTGTAACACAGTATGTCTTCTAACACATTATCTAAATAAAAAAGATCACCAAGATTGATAAACCGTTTCCACATGTTGTTCAGTTCTCTTTAACTCCAGGAGGATGTATGGCTATGTTTCTTTGTTTCCGATGTCTGCTGGCCGGAGGGAGATGCATGTTCCACAAAGTGACATTATCACGCCCAATATGATGTGGCCCGTAATTATTTTCGGGTTGATCTTGACCTTTGTCATCCCCAGATACTTCAGAATTATTGTCATGTTCATTGTTGGCTGGTTGCTCTACGTCTGAATCTTCGGAGTCATCTTCATAAAGTGAAATATTGAGGTCTTCGTCCGAGTCATCTAACAGCCATTGATTAATTTGACCTTCCTGATCCATTTTAAATCAAACCATAAATAATAAAAAATAAAACTTTACTATAGTAATATTGTAATATTAAATAATAACATGATTGGTCGAGGGTAGGCTCACTAATATGACAACATTCACAGAATGACAGTATGACCAAGGCTGTAGGTCTCGCGTCATCTTATCTTAACCATGCCCCCACCCTAACCATTCCAACGAGCAGTTATCTTGGGATTCATTGTTCCTGCACTGTTTCATCGCAAATGCCAGACGAATAAAAAAAATTAGTTAGCACTGCGCTCACACCTCGACCAACGAAGGGTTATTAGTCCTCACAGAATGTGGCTGGCAAGAGAGCTCTTACTGTATTTCAAATTTTAAACAAGGAAAATATCTAATTACAAATATTATAATCTTTAATAGTCGACATAAAAAGCAAAGACTTTACTCAATTACCATAAACCAAAATGAGTTTCTTAATCTCTGTATAATTTTTGCATTGGCTAACCTATGCTTATAATCATTCAACACCACTTCCAATTCTTGTGACATATTTAGGTTTAAAATATAATTTAGTTTTTTGTTCTTTGAGAAAGATTTGTAGCCTACTGTTTTACATAGGTACCTGAATAGAGTAACATGACAAATATTCAGAATTTTGGCTACACTATGGGAAAAGTTCCCACATTGTTAATTGCCTTAGTTAAAGCATCCTTCAAAACTCCTTCTCGAGCTGGTGCTTAATTTGTTTTTCTTTTTTGATTGAATGTAATTATAGCTCAGATCTTCATTAACTTGAAATTGAGGAATAAATAAATATGTAGAGCTAATAATAGTTGAAATAAAAAAAAATCAATGCTAAAAATTCTAGGGCATAAATGGGTGGACCCCCAAACATAACAGTTAAAATAAGTCAGCAAATTTTTGTCGGCCTTGGTGGTCTTGGGGTAAAGTGCCTTGATAAACAAAAACTATCACTTTAATTTTGGAAATATTTATACGAAGATCCCTTCCTTTGTGTCACAACATTCAAACAATTTAATTCACTCTGCGAGTCACTTTCACTATCGGCCATTAATATGGTTTCATCTGCATAATTATAACATCACTTTCACATTCGCATTGTCCATTTGTGTACCAACTGCATCCTCACACGCACTCCTCACACACTTATCCAAAAATACATTAAACAGCCATGAAGACATAACTCAAACTTGTCCAACATCGTTCTCAGTGTCAAACGATTTGCTGTAAACTCTATCCACTCTAACGCACACTTTACTTCTAATATACTCTGCCATAATTGTATTTACTAATCATGCATTCACACCATAATCTCTCACAACATTCCACAACATACTCCTATTCACCCGATCTTACACTTTCTCCAAATCGATATATTCACAGTACACTTTCTTCTTTACTGCCATACATTTCTCAATCACTTGTTTTAACGCAAATATCTGGTCCATGCATCTTCTTCCTAGCATAAAACCACATTATGCACCCCAAATCTTGTTGTCAGTTTTTTCACGCATTATAATTCATACATTCACTCTTATTGCCTTTACCTTTGTACAAAGGAACATTGACGGCATTCTTCCAGTCATTAGGACTTTTGAAATTCCAGCACATACATTTAAAAGCTCAAATAATCTGGCAAAAAGTACCTAACCTCTACACTTTATTATTTCATTTGAAATCCCATCCACACCCACATCTTTGCCAGTTTTTAAAAATACTTGCTTTTAACACCTCAGACAGGTGAATGCATCTCGGAGAGTATTTGGGTGTATGAGGACTTTCTAAGAATGAGGTGGTATAGAAACAGACTAAGACGGCAGTGTACAGTGAGTGTGTTAACGACAACTTTGTTGTATGGATGTGAAGTGTGTGTATATCATGAGGAACCCAAGAGAATGGTGAATGCAGTTGGAGTGAGATATTTAAAAAATATTTTTGAAAAAACTCGTATGGACTGTTCATAATGAATGGATGCTGAAATATTGTGGTTTGAAAGTGAATCCAATGCTCAAAAGGAAGGAGTGAACCACATTATTAGTGGTTAAATGTTGTAGAATGTTTGAAAAAGAGAAAAATTAAAAGATTTTAAGACTTGGCATGTATGGCTATTTGGATGTTGTCAAAGTGAGGGGAATATAAAAAGATAGAGTATCATGGGGACAGTTATAGAGTGGATCAATAATTTGTTTTTATAACTCATTTTTTGTCTACCCCGCAAGGGGGCAGCATGACTAGGTATGTGTGTAAATTGTGATGTTACAGAATTTTAATGTGGACCTCTTCTTCCCCCACCCGCCCCCTCCCCATATACTAAGGGTACCTCAATAAATGAGGGTATTCTGGAGAAGCCAAAGCCACTGTTTATTGAGAATGAACCGTTTTGTTGGCGGGAAGATAGCTGATCTTCAGCCCCGCCGGTCTTAAAAAAAACAAAGTTTGCCTGCTGATGACTAATTAGGTATATGATAACACATTAGAATTCTTTATGGTTGATTTTAAATTACCTATTCTTACTTAGTGTAAAGTACTTAAAAAGTGTTTTGTTTAGTAATTATCAAAAAACTAATTTTGTTTCAGGAACAGCTCCTTTCTTTGCCCACCACCATTGTCCACATACATAATTTGTAGTTTTAAACCTTCCATAGTTGATGTAAATAATAAGCTTTATCCTTACATTCTCAATTTTTTCCAATTAAAATTATAACAAAAATATATGTTTTATTAGATAGATAACACAGGAAGGGTTAAAAATGCAGACTAATGAGATGAATATACTTATACTTTAAAAAAAAGGTAAAATAAATTATATGTATAATTAACATTTATTCTTTATCGTAGTTACATAATGTATCTTTTTTAATCATAATTAAAAAATATAACCATAATTCACCTTTTATTCTTAATTGTAATTAAAACAAATTTATTAAATTCTCTTGTAAATGTGTTTTTTATCACTAAATCTCAATTCCATGATTTAAACTTGTGAACCAACACATACCATAGCATCCCAGAGAGAACCTTAGTATTCCATTGCAAACCATAACATTCCAGGGTAAAATAAGAGTCCTCTATTGCAAACCAGACCATTCCAGGGTAAAATAAGAGTCTTCTATT
Organism: Timema douglasi; assembly: GCA_901482245.1. Lineage (NCBI taxonomy): Eukaryota > Metazoa > Arthropoda > Insecta > Phasmatodea > Timematidae > Timema > Timema douglasi. The sequence continues at coordinate 17,344 of CABEEJ010007915.1, read as the reverse complement.
GCAAACCAGACCATTCCAGAGAAAAATACCTGAGTATTTCATTGCAAACAAGAGAATTCTGAAGAAATAAAAATCTAAAGTATCCCAAAGTAACCAAACCATTCCAGAGTAAACCAGAGACCCTGAAAGAACCAGATTAACTCTGGTTGTTTCATAACCGAGTGAAAATCAGAGTAAAACCCAGAGCTTGGCTTGCTCTGGATTTATCTGGTTTTCTACTCTGGTTTCCTCTTGAGATTTTCACCGGGGATACATCAACTTATTTAAGAACAAGTCACGAGTTTAGAACTTAGTTATGCAATTCAAACAATTTATTAGCACATATTATATTTAATTTAACCATCACATACATTGATGTATCTCATATATTTGTATAAATAAGCAAACAATGTTAAAATGCCAAATTGACTTGAAACTGTGTAAGAGAGAAGGAGATACCCGAAATATTTTTTTTCTCTTGCACAATGGTGTGTAGATGACAGCTCCGAAAAATTTTCCTTGGATGTCCATCCAATTATATTATAGAGATAAATGTATAATGTTATATTACACAGGTAGAGAGTGTAATAACTTATAACTATAGCGGTGTTTCACTAGTAATAACGTGCTACAAAATTTTAGCCAACATTTATTTTAATGACAATGACGCCATATGCAGAGGAAATATCTATTGGGTATAATTAGTGTGGTGGATTTTGAAGAAATAGATCAACGTATCAATAGTTTTACTATGTGGTAAATATTAGAAATAATGATTGAATGCAACATAATGGTACTTTATTTATTAATAGATTTTAAAGGGTCTATGACTCAGTTAAAATAAACTAGTTATATGAGTTTTAGTTAAGTTTGGGATACCCAAAAAGCCTGTCAAGCTAATTGAGATATATTTGACAGACACGCATGGTCAGTTACAGGTTTGATGCCACTTTTCAGATACTTTGGAAAATAATAATTAATTGAAATAAAGAGAGGCACTTTCCCCATTACTTTTTAATCTAAACTTAGAGTATGCTATTATGGAACCGGTAATGCAAAAAAGAAGGGAAGGATTGACATTAAACAGTACAACGCAGCTATTAGGATACACATTAGCTTTGTTGGGTAAATGAGGACATTTTATTAGATGCTACTATGTAAATTGGCTTGGGTATGAACACTGACTAGATTAGGTATATTATCATACAGAGAACACAGGTTGAGGACAATAATGTAGATATTACTGCGAACGACACATCACTTGACAGGGTTAATGAGTTTAAATATCTAGGAACAAATTTAAATAGCAATAATGATATAAGAGTGGAAATTAGGTAAAAAATACATTTGGGAAATGCATGCTATTACTCGGTAAGTAGTCGTCATAACACCAGCTTTCAAGGAATGTAAAACTTAGAATATGCTAAACAATAATTTTACTGGTTCTTCATGGTAGTGAAACAGGGGTCTCCCCACTTACATGCTGAAAATCAGTTTAGAGGGTTTGAAAACAAGGTGCTTAAGAAGCTATTTGTTCCAAAAATCAGTGGATATGTTGGCTGGTGGAGGAGGTTACGTGATTATGGTTTGAATATTCTCAAATTATCACAATACAGTGTTAGGCTAGTTAAATATTGCAGATTACAGTGGGCAGGACGTGGAGCACAAATGTAAGAATCTAGAACCATGTTCAGAGTATTGACTGGCAAATTCAATAGGACCAGATCAGTAGCTCCCAAACTTTTTCAGTTGACGCTACCATTTGTAGATAGTCAAATTATCACCCCCCGCCTATTTTTTTGTAATATTTATACATGTGGACGATAAACAAGCGCTGTTCCACCTTGTACCGCCTCATACTCCGACTTGTGATGATCTCGTAACAGCAGCACAGTTCAGATGTGTCACACTAACTGCCGAGGACAGCGAACACGCAATCGGTCTTCACTTCGTGCAGGTACCACACACGGGCTAGAGAGTAGCGCCGCCCCTCGTGTCCTTACATCACCGTGCTTCTCATACAGACCATAGCAGATTTCACTGAATTGCGTCCATTATTTTGAAAGTTACAAGGGAAACTCGGGGGGCCGAGAGCGAATGTAACATCCTGTATCGGAAACACAGTGTCTTAACATTAAGTTGGCACCACTGTACAATATATTCAAGGGTGTCATGACGGACAGCCACGTTATTTGGTAATATACTGCTAAAATTGTCACTATGCTTATGTTTAACACACAAGATAATAAAGATGATTGTGGAAATATAATATAAATTATTTTACACTTCGCGGTATTATTGTGCATTGAATCTCTTCAAGCTAAGACGCAAAATAGGTGGTTCATCGTCTATTGCAGGGGTCCCCAACCCTATGCCCACGGGCGCCATGGCGCCCACCGAGCCTTTTTCGTCTGCCTGCCACTTTTTTACCACAGTTGATAAGTTCTTGACTAATAGTTTTAATCTCACTTTTCCGACAAAAATCAAGTTTGTGCCTATCTCCAGGTATGCTGTTCAAGGCCGTAGCCAGCCAATAATTTTAGGGGGGGGGGGG
>CABEEJ010007915.1:0-14715 GCA_901482245.1 Timema douglasi | reverse complement strand
GGGGGGGGGGGGGATTGAAACCCCCATCCCCTCTCCCCCCTCGACTACGGCCTTAATGCTGTTCTCAAGAAGTTGGTGATTGAAAGCCCCCCTCTAATTCCTCTTTATTTGCCGGCTATTCACAAAGTGTACTTTTACTCGGAACTACAATTCTAATAGTTTCAAGCTTAAAGGATTTGCTTTTCCCTCATCTCAAAGACCTACCCCCTTCCATCATTCTCCCCACACTCAGTAATACAATGCTAATACTTCCTATTTCCTTTGTAAATATCTTGACATGAGTCTAGATTGCTTTGTTGCCTTAATAAATACAGAATAAATATATATTTTAAAAATTAACCTACGCACCAAAATGGTGGTGAATAGTTAAATAGTTCCTTGTGTCTTTATTTTCGTCTTGTTAATACCATAAATAAAGCAGTATTTTTTAATTAGTTTTTTGTCAACTTGGAGGGGGTTGAACCCCCCTTATCACCATGGCTACGGCCTTGAGTATTACCCACAATCACATGTAACGTCACAATCACTGTTGGAAACTTAGCACGGCAGTTGACCGGCCATGTATATAACGTTGAGGCTGACCTCTGAACCTGGTGGGACATAGTAAATTTTCCTTGAGAAAGTAATTGGTACACGACGCACTACCGTTAGTTTTGAATGTGCTTTAAGGTAGAAAAAGGTTGGAGACCTTTGGTCCAGTGATATAATAGCCGCCAGGTGAACCTAATAAAGGCGTTGTTTATTTAGGGTATGTCACAGTAGAATTGTATCCAATATTTAAAATGGAGCAAGTGAAAGTGCCGAAAGAATTAAATTTAAATGGCAATTAAAGTGGTAATTGGCGACGTTTTATTCGATCATTTGAAATATGAAAGCGTCATGGCACGAAAAGAACAAAGATAAAAGTTAACATATTATTAAATGTGTTAGGCCAGTGGTTCCCAAACTTTTCAAATCGCGGAGCACTTTTCAGGAGAGAAATTCGTCACGGAGCAATACCGTTGCCTTGATGCCAAAGTTACGTATATGTATATTTTTTCTGTCTTTACCTTGCTGCATTTTTAATGTTGTTAGTCGATACTTTATCGTTTAGCAAATCCACAAATTATTTTTTCTGAGTAGCTTAAATTTGAGTATAAGCTTAATTTTTCCCATTGGAAGTACCGTAGTTGAAAATTGGGACTCTAAATACCGTTTTCTTTAAAATACAAATTTTGTACATACATGTCTTTGGCATAAGGGCGACAATATTTTCACACAGCATCTATATAGTTACTAAACCGGATGACAGCAGTATTCATAGCTGAAACAATTTTTTAAGCATTTGGATATGTTAAACATAAAGTTTTATTTCATTCGAAATATTATTAAACTACATAAATAAAAAACAACCCCAAACAACATAAAGTGACGCAACACATCTGAGAACGAAATCAAAGAAGGTATTGTAAAACCCCAATATGTTACCCACATAGATATGGTATTTAAAATAATTTTTTACGGCTGTAAAAGAGTCACTTGGCATAAAAAAACACGTTAACGTATAGACAGCAAACTTAGATTTTAACGAGAGGGATGGGACTGTTTTGATTTGGACAATGTGGTTATATCTGGTTAAATTTGGGAAGACTGCAACCGAATATCTGGCTCTGTATTGCGACGGGATTTGTATTTTGTTTTAGTAGCCACATAGGCAGAGAATCTTGAATTATTTAAGTAAGTTGTAGCAAAGGACAGAATAATGATTTTTGCTTTATCTGACAAAACTTCAAATTCCTCTCTTAGCTGACACTAAAATTCTGATAGTGACTTCTTGGTTGCAAAATTATATCTTATCGCAGAATTTGGTGTCAAATGAATAAGGCACTCGTACTGCTGCGATGTCAGATAGGGTGGATTTTCCAACACATAAGAGCATGGGTTTACAATCCAAAAGTTTTATCTCATATTTTCTTGGAGTTCTTTCGGAAAATAACAGTTGAGAAACTATCAAGCAAACTTACCAGGTGAACGTGAAGCTTTTTTATGATATCTACAAGTATGTCGAAGTATGGATAGTTCTCTAAATTCTTTTACCACTGGCAAGCTGTCTAGATTTCAATTTTTCATAAATTCAGCCCAAAGCTTGATTTTCTTTTAAACGCTTGTACTTTATCGCCGGCCACTGGAGGTATTGTCCCTGAGGGTTTGAGACTTTTTCTTTTAAGGATCTTGATTTCAGCTAGCTATTGGTTGAAAGGAAATCGATGGCATTTTCTGAATCCATACGCAGGTGCTACAAAATATCTGCAACGGTCACGTGTTTCGTTCTAAAAAGAGGAGATCCGAAAAGTTATATCGGCGTGATTATTAAAAAAAAATCAATTAATTTGAAAAGCATATATCACACACATAAATTGTAACTACTTTATCTTTTTTTATTTATTTTTATTTAGCACCGCGTCTTACTACCCATTCGGGTTATACGCTTTAAGTACTAATTACGCTAATGGATTGGGAATTGGGAAGGTTGAATTAGAGGAAGTGAACCCGCATTTGCGTGTAGAGAGAGTGGAAAACCATTTCGGAAAAACCACCCTCAGTTCACCCGACCGAGATTCGAACCTCGATCTCTCCGTCCTCAGCAGTCGAGCTCAACACGACTCGCGCGTTAGCCAACTACGCCACCGAGGCGGGTAACTACTTTATCGTTAGGATAATTCATTGCGTAAGACAAATAATTAAGTTAACACTAAATAGATTTATTATAGAAAAACATGAATGAGGTATAAGATTACATTATTATTATTATTACTATTAGCACCGCGTCTTACTACCCGTTCGGGTTATACGCACTTACGCTAATGTGTAATGGTAGGGTGATTGTGAGATGAAATGAAGGACCTACAGTTTAACGTGGAATCCGAACCACGGTGGAGGCCTGGCATTCCCCACATTCACAAGATGTCTTGTCAGAGGTGAAGGAAGGGTTTGGTGATCAGATAAATCTTTGCCGCGACCGAGGATTGAACCCCGGCCGCCAGCACAGAAGTCTGACACCTTACCCCTAGAACGCCAGGTCACCTATAAGATTACAATAGTTAAACAAGATTAATGCTGGTTGACAATTGAACGTGTAATATATAAGGTCAGGAAAACAAGTGAACATATCGTGGATTCCGGGAAACTTTACGTTAAATACAAGATGTGTTGACATATAGCAAGTCCAAACTATAGGATTGTCTTGCATCTGCTCGGGTAAATAAGCGTCCAGGGCAGCTTGGTCAAAGGCAGTAGGCTGGAAGAGCCTATTCACTATCAAAACAGCTATGCAAGCGCCAGGCTACTGTCAGTAGGGTATAAAAGGAAAAACAGTGAAATAATTACCAATTACCAATGAAAGTTAACTGTAAAACCTATAAGTTTAGAGTTACTATTATATATATATATAACTTGAACTAGCTTGCTTGATTGAGACTTAAGAAAGTCCTGAAGATACATTGTGTAATGAATGATATGAGAAAGGTTTGTTATTTACATTGGTAGATGGCTAGCAAACAGTTATCAACACCAAAGAGTACTATGGCCGGTCCTTTTCCCAATAGGTACTGCTAGAACAATAAATAGTACATTTATACAATAACCCATTCCCTGGGGTACAACATTACTTTAGAACACACTAACTTTTAATACTTAGTCATTAGAAGCCAACGACGGGCTAAAAGGAAGGTATTATCTGTGCGGACCCCATTATGAAAACTAGCGGAGTTCTGCGCTTTAGCTACCCCAGCTAATACTACACGCAAAGCGTGCCAACAAGAATGATTCAACACACAGACCCAACTGGGTCCAAGAAAAGGACTGACAACCTGGTTGTAGCCATACATATATTAAACAACTGAACACGACGTCTACCGCGTCATGAGAAAACAGACTAGTCATAAGGACTAAAAAGGAAGTACTGTACGTGTGGAGAAAAGCAACCTTTAAGACTAGGTCCTTATTACCTCTGGAGCTCAAGGCTCCTATATTTTTGCTATGTTATATGGACATAGGCAAAAACTTAGTCATTTGGACTAATATAAGAAGTCTGAAAGACTTGAGAACACATTAGTCACTTTGACTACACCAACTAAGTCAAAAGGACACAAAACCAAAATATAGTCACTTTGACTGAAATAAGAAATCTAGATAAATAGTCGCCTCGACTATATAAACTAAGTCAAAGGGACATGATAAACATTATAGTCGTCTTGACGATATAAACTAAGTCTGAAAGACATGACATCAAATTCTAATCTTTTAGACTAGACCCATAAGTCTGATGGACTATGGACACCTTGATACTTAGAAGATCGAAGATTTCCCTCAATGACGCGGTGAGACCCACGAGCCAAACTTCATGGTGAGCTGGTACTTCTGTAAGTGATAGAGCGGCGCTTCCTTCTTCTATGATACGATGTGAAGTACAATAAATGAATTTACCCGCCTCGGTGGCGTAGTTGGCTAACGCGCTTGTCGTGTTGAGCTCGACTGCTGAGGTCGGGGAGATCGAGGTTCGAATCTCGGTCGGTATGAACTGAGGGTGGTTTTTCCTAAATGGTTTTCCACTCTCCCTCCACGCAAATGCGGGTTCCCTTCCTCTAATACAACCTTCCCAATTCCTAATCCATTAGAGTAATTAGTATTTAAAGCGTATAACCCGAACGGGTAGTAAGACGCGGTGCTAAAAAAAAAGAAAAAAAAAGTGAATTTGAGCGGCACTCATATACGATTTATCTGACTAAACAGAAATAAAAGAATAAGGCGTAAACTACAGGCAATGGGAAAGACGGAAACAAGGGGGAAAGGAAAAGACACGTACCAAGGAACGCCGCAAGGGCAGCAGCGCTCCAGGCTCGTGACTTCGATCCCGTCCATTTAAACTATTGGGTGATGCAGTGAGGACGTGTGTGATATTTACCATGCTGGTTTCCCCGCCATGCTCGTCGTAATTTCCTTGAAAACATGGTGATTTTATCAGAGCCCATCCTGTTAGGTGAGTAAGTCTTGAAGGATATTATTACTAAATAAATCAGTTTTAGTTATCTTCTTTGGATTCAGATATAGTATTTTATAAGGATTCGTCTCGTGAGTGTTATTTTACACAATTGTACAATTGTAGTAGTTTCTTCTCGGAATCATGGTGTCTGTATCCGAGCCCATCCAGTAATGGAAAGTAGATGTTGAAGCATATTATTCCTAAATATAACAATTTTAATTCTCTTCTTTGGATTCCGCTATAATAATTATCATAATTTATTATTTTTATGTAGGATCGTGGTGTAGATGTCAATTTTACATAATTGGCATGCTATAACTCTCCTACCTTTCAAAGGAGGCTCTCAGAGTGGGAGTCAACAGTTGATAGCGAGGATATACCTACAGATACATCTTGATCCTTAGGAGTAGGCAACAGCAACTACACTAAAGTTATCCGGCTTGCAGAACACGCTCGTCCTCCACTATCATGGCACAAAACAGATCCGAAGAAGACCATTGCCATCCTTTGCAGCGCGCTGAGGCCGAAGGAAAGGAAGGGAGGGGAGAAGAAAAGTCAGAGAGAGTGCATACACAAGATTACCTCAGATTCACGTATAGTAAAGATTTGAAACAAAAACCCCAACAGGGTAATAATTAGAAAATCATTATAAAGTTATTTCCTTTGCGTACTAAAGGTGCCAACAGGCATTATATCAAACAGATTGTTCACATCAGGAAAAAATCATTCACAGATCTTGATTCTAACTGAATATTACAACTATAACTACTTCTTTAGCGATAGATCAAAAATTTCTATTCTCGTCAGGAGAAAATTATTAATAGATCTAGATTCTAGCTGAATATTTCTAATGTTACTTTCAATTTAATTTAGGTATACTTTATACAGATACACATAGCAATGTGTGTATCTACTCCCTATTAAATACACAAAAATTTACATTCATCCTTTACAGTGAAGACTGAATATAGGATCCTCCATCTAAATTTTAATTTACATATTCAATATACGTTTTACAAATAAAGATTACCTCATACATTTTCCATTTCTACTAGATCTAGTAGTAAACTTCAACACAATATTATAGCTAACATTACAAATTATGTCATTTTATAACATTCACTATATACAAATATATTACTTAGGGTATCTTCTTTAAATGGCCTTCATGAGCCCGACGACTTTGTTGTTCACCCTCCACGAGTAGGAGTAGTACGGATACAGGTGTTAAGAATGATCTAATTCTCCATGGACCGCTCCACTTTGGAGTGAGTTTGGCAGAGATCCTGTTCCGGCACATAACCGTGTCTTTTACAGACACATTTACAGACAACCGATCTCGGTTGTAAGCCGCGGCCACACTGGCCCTAGATCTCCGCAAATTATGAAAGGCAAGCTTACACCTTTCATAATAAGAGGAGGTCCCACAGTCCCCAACCAGAGGGTCAACGTCCCAAATTGCCAACAAAGGATGACTCAATTCTCTGCCAAGTAATAAAGATGAAGGGGTGGCCCCTGTAGACTCGTGAATAGCCGAGTTGAAACAAAGAGATAGAAAATTTATCCTCTTGTCCCAGTGAGGCTGGGAACTAATATGATAAATGGTCAAAGCAATATTTAAATTTCTATTAAATCTCTCTACCCAATCAGGGACAGGGTTGTAAGGACTAGTAGTTACATGTTTAATTCCCCACGCAAAACACATGTCATGAAAAATCTTGGATCTAAAACAGGGTCCATTATAACTTACTAAGTTTCTGGGGGCACCAAAACTCGCCCACACTCCATCATACAAGGCTCTAACGGTGGTGGAACCTTTCATGTTTCTAAGGGGGATAATCACAACAAACTTAGAAAAGCCATCAATGAGGTTGAGAACACAGGTGTTTCCATTAGTGGAACGAGTGATGGGCCCCACGAAGTCCACAAACACAATATCCCACGGGTTATGAGCGACATCTGCAGCGTGCAGCCCATAACGAGTGTTCTGAGAGGGCTTGGCTCTTAAACACCCATCACACTTCCTAATCCACTGTCTAACATCCTGGTACATATTGGGCCAAATAAACTCCTGTGCAATCTTACGATGCGTTTTGAAAATTCCCAAGGGGCCTCCAAAGGTGGAATTATGAAAATATCTAAGGATCATATCCCTTAATTTATTAGGAACAAAAATCTTTCTACCTTTCAACTATACAACACATTTAACCCTTAACTACTATGGTGGGGTCCAAACTGACCCAGCTACTACTAATTTTAGTGCTGGAGAATGGAGTACCTGCTTGTCATAGGTGTACGCTCTGGTATTCTCAGTTGAACTTGAGTTGTGGACATGTTGGGTATTTCGCTTCCCTCTTGTGTACCGTGCCCTTGTGCTTTTCTCCTTGGCTCAATTCTGACCCCATCATAGTAGTTACGTTACACGTTCTATTCACTTTTCTTAATGTTATAATTTACGTTTTAACGAGTGTATATCAGTAGGAGTACGCCATTGCAAAGTAGTGAGGCTGTTTCAGCAGCTTTGAACGAATCAACGGACAATGAAAATGACTGTCTCGGAAATGAGAGTGATGGTGATTTGAGTGACGGTGGAAGTGAATANTACTTTGCGGAAATTGTATTACAACAGTTACATTTAGTGATAAATAAAAATGAACATGTTAGATCTTGTGTGTGAATTTGCTATCTAACCCTAAAAACTAGTTCCTTTTTACTTTCACCTTGGGTATCAACGATAAAACAGTTAGCGTCGGACCGAGCTCCACACCACCCACCACCACCACCACCACCCCCCTTCGCCCCCACCCCCAGAGCCACCTGAATATCTACCGCCAGAGTCAGGAATTTGAATTATTTTTTTATCACCGCGTCTTACTACCCGTTCGGGCTATATGCTATAAGTACTAATTACGCTGATGGATTAGGAATTGGGAAGGTTGAATTAGAGGAAGTGAGTTCGCATTTGCGTGGAGGGAGAGTGGAAAACCATTTAGGAAAAACCACCCCCAATTCACCTTGCCGAGATTCGAACCTCGATCTCCCCGTCCTCAGCAGTCGAGCTAAACACGACTATCGCGTTAGTTAACTACGCCACCGAGGCGGGTGAATTTGAATCAAGTATTTTAAAACGATCAGTCAATGATATAGACTTATGTAGTTGGGAGAAGGTCAACAAGATTTATTTAATAAATATTATGTCATACAGATGTCAAACAAAATCAGTTTTTATTTTCAGAAATATTCTAACGATCTCAAGCCAGAATTAGAGGAAGTGTACATACATTTTCACGGAGGGAGAATGGAAAGCCTATTAGAAAAAACCTCCCTAAATAATATATTCTTTAAATTGAATACCATGGCGTGGATTTGTTAGCGGTGTCAGACCCGCGAAAGATATCGAGGTTCGAATCCATGTGGGCACGCAATTGATGGAAGTTCCTCTTGTTGGTGCCAAGCTGATAGCTATTTTAATCATATTATAAATACAAATATTAAGAAAGTTTGGGTGCGTATAAGCCGAACGGGTAGTAAGACGCGGTGATAACAAAAATAAAGTTTGGATTTTAGACATAATAGTAATTGTTTTTCTTTCTTTCTTCGCACCCAAGACTCTTGCTAGAGAAAATGAGTGTCGATCATGAATATATATTTGAGGTGTAGTTAAGAAACTAGACAATATATTAAATTTTTCAAACAGGGAGTCAAACCGGGACTCCCCATTTCACAATATGAAGAATCCGACCCCTAGCCCGTCTAACCATCAGCATTGGTTTTCACTATGATAGTTTTGTTTCGAAAACCAAGCTATTATAGAGGAGGCTTTATTTCCCAAAATGTTATTGTTTAAATAAATATTCAGGGTATGCTAAACAAATACACGCTAGAGTATTCTATTTAAATGATATATTTTATTATAGATTCCTTCATCCGTATCGGGCGTATTTACTACTATAGCTGTCCCAGACCCGCTTCTTACTACCCAATCGGGCTATACGCTTATGTGTTAGGGATGAGTAAGGTTGAATTTAGAGGATGTGCACTCGCATTTTCGTGGAGGGAGAGTGTAAAAAACCACCCTCATTGCACCCAAACGGGTTCGAACCACGATTTCTCCCCGTCACCCGCGTTAGACCACTCAGCCACTGAAGAAGGCCAGATTGTGTATAGACAAGGAATCTCTTCACTAATGATCCAGAGCGGGGGCTGGGGGGTGAGGCTCTTCATAATACAAACCTATTACTAAGTTTGGCACAAAGAGTAAACATAATTTCCCATCTACATGCCCGTTATTTGTTACCTAAGTATTCCCAGGACGCAAACAAACATATTTCTCACTTTCAATATGTAATGCGTGCCATTGACCCACTCTTACACTTCATGAGTGGTTACAGCCAGGGAAAATATTAGGGTGGTTCCTCCCTCTCCCTCAGCACTATTGTGTCTGTAAGTCGTGTGCTGGTGCAGAAACCCTAAAGTAGGCTTTCCTCGCAACATCTGTTCAAGTTATTTGTAAGGTAACCCAAACGACAAACAATTCCCAACAACTCTTCAGGGCCATAAGTTTTCTGTTGTAATGTCAAACACTTCCGGGATACCCATTTAGTCCAACAACTTAGTTTAGTTTAGTTGGTAGCGTGTCTCTACACTGAGCTAAGGGTTTCCTTCGAATCTTGGGTGGGTGAAATAAGGGTGGTTTTACACTTTTACACCACGCAAATGCGTGTTCACTTCCTCTAAATTCAACCTTCCTAATTCATAATCTATTAGCGTAATTAGTACTTAAGAGGACATTGGTCCTGTACCGCCATTGCTCCCAAACGTGGCAAAGTACACGGTACAGACTCTTAGTGAAATCATGTTTAAGGAACAATAAAAAATTGTATAATATATCATTTTGCATTTTTGAAAAGCGGAAGAATATGGTGACGTACTTATAAATCCTTAATGGATTCGTTTAAAATAAATCGTGATTCAGAAATGAATAATAAAAATCTAAAAACTATATATAAATACAAAATTATCTAAGACGTTTCCATTAAAAAAATTACATGGTTGCAATAGAAAATACGAAATAAATATGATTTAAAACCGATTATTTTTTAACGATTGCTCTGTTATCTGTAGGAAAGACTCTGAACTACCTGGACGAGGGATTACAATCAATGGGTTGTGATGCTGGTCTCTTTGAGTTGGGGGCCGGTGAGGTTGGTCGAAGGAATGTGGAGAGTGTCCGGCTGATCTGTGCGTGGTGCTTTGTGTTGGATAAGAGAAGTCGGAGATTATTGACGTTTGTCTTGACAAGTCACGATGAATACTTCGGGATTTGACAGAAGGAGGGGCTATAAATCACATCTACATTCACGCGCCCCACGTAACAAAAGGCGAGGAACAGAATTTAAAGAATATTGGAAACAAGGGGGTCTACAAATTTATTAATTTAGAACAGTGGTTCCCAACCTGGGGGTGATCGCCCCCAAGTGGACGATTTGGGTTATCAGGGGGGCAAGAAATAAGTGGGTCCCCACAGCAAGTCCCCTGTTTTTTCATACTCCCCATTCCTCCGCCCTTTAAAATACTGCTCTGTCCTCCCAACATCTCGGGAGGAAATCTCAAACCCAGTAGGTGAAATAAAATGTATCCCCCCCCCTCCTTTAGTTTCAATCACCCCGTGTGGCAAGATGCGCTCACAGGGCATAATCTATTTTATTAATCACGCCAGGGCTACGTATGGGATATCTGCGTAGCCCTGGTGGTGGACCACTCCCATTACCTTCCGACCCCGGCGGCTCCGCCGATCGAGGCCAGCTCGCTCTCTTTTTTACCATAATTATTTTCCGTTTCACCTCTTACATGCCTTATCTGCGTCCGGTCACCCATAATCCTTCTATGCTTTCTACCCTGTCGTTCCTTCTCTATGTATAAATATATAATATTAGGTCCGTGTCGACCAATTACCGGCGACAGGGCGGGTTTTGTTTAATTTTTCCCGCCCGTAAACCTATGGCCAACTTTGAATCAGCCCGCCAGGGCGACATATGATTTTCTTTTTTAGTGTTTTTATGATAGTCCTGTATCGTTTGACTTTCGAGAGCCCCTTCGGGGTTGGTGATCGTCTCTTTGTATCTTTTATATTCAATGTTTTATACATGTTAAATGTCGAATTAAGTGTTACAAAAAATAAAAAACCCAACAAACAAACAACAAATAAGTGGGGGCGATGAGTATTCAAAGGGGGGAAAATTAAAATAGTACTGTACAGTAGAAGTTGCCGGTAGCACGAGTCACTGGCTATTATCAGCCGGCGAGTTCACTGCACTCACCCCTCTATACAGTCCCCACTGGTTGTTGCTCAGCGCGGCCGACTGGTGACTCAACCCCTCCCCCCCTGCCATCACAACACACTTGCATTGACCTACATTCGTCTTCAGTCTTCACTAGCTTTTGTGTGCCTCACCATCAGTTTTTGTGCATTTGTTTTGAAGTGTAGAAGCTCATGCACAATGGATTCAAAAAAGAAGTGTAGTCAATACTCAGCTGAGTATTTAAAATTCTGTTTTATCGCGTCACCGCCAACTGTGCAGTTTCCACATTGTCTTTTGTGCGATAAAACATTCACTAGTAATGAAGCCATGAAGCCTGCGCGAATGAAAGATCATTTACCAAGAGTACACAGTGATAAAGTGAGTACAGAACTTAGTTATTTTCAACACCTCAAAGCTAAAGCTGATAAACGGCCTAATATGAGTGAATTGTTTAAAAAACGAGCAACCGATTTTGACAAAGGGCTTCTTGCTTCTTACGAGGTGTATTTATTGATCGCTAAATGTGGTAAACCTCACACAATTGGCGAAACTCTTGTTTTACCGACTACCAAAAAAATTGTTGTAATCATGCTAGGCGAGGACCCTAGTAATAAGATAAGTCAATCGGTTCCTTTGAGCAACAATACTGTTTCCAGGTGCAATGACGAAATGGCCACGGACGTTGAATCCAAACTCACCAATTTGTTGAAAAAAAGTAAATTTGCATAGCAGATTGATGAATCAACTGTGATTGATAATAAAGCAATATTATTAGCTTATGTGAGGCTTATCAATGAACAAAAGGAAATTAACGAGGAAATGTTGTTTGGTAGAACTTTGATCACTGATACGAAAGGATCGTCAATTTTTAAAGTGGTGCAAGATTATTTTGAGGAAAAAGAGATTCCCCTAGCTAACGTGAGCGCTTGCGCAACAGATGGTGCTCCTGCCATGTCAGGTCGTCATGCTGGGTTTCTAGCCCACCTTAAGAAAGAAGTGTCATAGGTAATCACTATTCACTGTGTCATTCATTGTCAACACTTAGCTGCGAAAAAATTGAGTGGTGTCCTTCATGAAACCCTACAACTGGTTATTACTGGTGTCCAAGATCAAACCTAATTCCCTCAATGACCGTCTCTTCCGACAACTTTGCCATGAAAATGATGAGGAATTCGAATGCTTGCTTCTACATACGGCCGTGAGGTGGCTTTCCAAAGGAAACTGTTTGAGCCGTTTCTTCAAATTCTTTGACACGGTTACTGAGTTTCTCGACACGTCTGATCCTGTTTTAAGTGAGAATTTGAAGCAACGCAAGCTGGAACTTGCGTATCATACAGATATTTTTGAAAAAATGAACGAAGACAATATAAGGCTTCAAGGAAACAAGATGAACCTTATCAAGGCCAAAGGAATTATTTCATCATATCGCCAAGTTTGATATTCACAAGGTAAATATTGGCCGTAAAGAGCTGATTCAGTTTCCGACTCTTAAAAAGTGTTGAGTGTCAGATAACGAGACTCCTGAACTCCCAGAAGACCAAATCCTAATTTTTACTGATCACCTTGACCAGTTAGAAACTTACATGGAATCAAGATTTGAAGATTTGACCAAGTTACAAATTCCGGATTGGATTCTAGATCCATTCTCGTTTGAAATTGTGGATAAGCTTGATAACTCTTTGCAGACAGGGTTTCTAGATCTGAAGTATGACTGTGAGGCGAAAATCATTTTCAAGCAGAGCGGTTACGAGTTAGTCTGCATGAAGCTTATGGACACTTATCCACGACTGTGGGGGAAAACTGAACCACTTCTCAGTTCTGTTGTCCAGCTCCTCACAAAACAAAGAAATAAGTTGGACATTTGCCTCAAAGGAGACTTGCGCCTGAACTTGACGAACATAAAGCCGGATATTCAAGATTTAACTGAAATCCACCAAGCACAAGGCAGCCATTGAAAAGGTGAAATAAAACAATAACAAAGTTTTCAAACTTTCATTTATTTTTTCAAATTTTAACTGTCAACTTTCTTAATTTTCCAGATTACAATTTAAAAATGAAAACATGCACTCCTGTTTTTTTAAATGTACGTAAATGATCTTAGTTAATTAACTCACTTCTTTGTTCTTAAAAAAAATCTGTAAAATTGTACATTTTAATTTTTTTCATATTTTATTTAAGAGTTATTGGATAAAACTGCTTTGGTTGTTTTTATATACGGTACTAAAATTGTTTAAAATAATAAAACTGCTTTATTATTTACACTTTATACTTGAAATGAATATTAGGCACACAATGAAAAGGGGGCGATAGGTGTTAGTCAACCTCCAGAAAAGGGAGATGGGCCACAAAAGGTTGGGAACCACTGATTTAGAACATGCAATTCCAATTTAATTATTTATTTTCAAGTAGTTTGTATATGTAAAGCTGAATTTTATATATTACTTTATAAAATTATAAGTTACAACTAGATAAATTATTAAATACTTACCTAAAAAATTGTGAAATTTTGAAACGATGCCCGCTTGTAGTATTCACAACTCATGTTCCACTAAGCTAAATTTAGAATTTGGGATGTATTAAAGATGATATAGAAGAAAATATGCCAGCGTTTACCTGTAGTGTGTATGGGAACACCTCGGTGAAAACCATAAATGTATTGAAAAACATTCATAAGTGAACCATTCTTTGACAGGTTTAAGAACTATTTTTATATCATAGCAATGTCTTGTAACTTTGGTTTTGATAAATCCTATCAACGACAATTTTAAAAAGTCCTATATAAATAAATAAATACAGTATCTTTATTCTTTGTTCTAAACATATTTTTCTTCCAAGACGACCAAAGGCTGTCGTGCATCCTAACTGTATAATACAAACTTGTGAAAACAACCCGAAACTGTAGGAACCTACACTAAATGCTAAATTAATTTAGCGTGGTTCCCCGTTGATATAAGCATCGGGGTTCAAATCCTAGCCGGGTGTAGCTAGGGTATTTTTCTAAATGTTATCTTAAATATTTTCCATACACTCCTTCCTTGAAAATTTGGGTACTGTACTGTTTATTATAATCGGGCCTAAGTTCTATCGACCTTAACGTTCCTGATAGTGGTAAGTGACGAAGCCTGGCGGAAAAACTTTAAATTAGGAGTAGTTCCGGAATAAGCTGGGGATGTATGGAACTAAAGTTTTCAATAATCTTTTATAAACAATTAATTCAATATGTGTTATGTAATTAAATCTCTTTGTACCTTTTTTATATATGTAATTTTACCTTAATGTTTTTTTTTACATCTTTTATTTTAAAAATGTCAAGTCTTCAAGTATTATATTATTGGTCCGTTTTTATCTTGAAAGTCTCTGATTGGCCTATCCGTTAATCACCATTTCCTGTTC
>CABEEJ010007914.1:0-27111 GCA_901482245.1 Timema douglasi | reverse complement strand
ATGAAAATGGTCTGAATAAATATCTAATGTTTTACTTCCACAAGACTACATGATCCTGTGCAAACCGCGTGATGTCGGGGAGTCATAGTCCATCCAAGGAAATGATAATAATTAAACATGCGATGGTTTTCTAAGGAGGTCCTTGGGTTCGTGTCACAGTTCTATTAAAAGTGGGGTATAGCTCGGTGCCAGCTTACTTGAATCTGACCTAGAGGAACGGGGTTCAAATCTAGACTGATTGCAAAGGAGGTTGCATCCAGTGGCGCAGGAACAGGTTGTTACACGGACACACAAATACTAAAACAGAATTACTATATATACCTTAAAGAGAAAGTATTATCTATTTGTTATATATTTGTGTACATTTTCTGTAAGCTTGTGTCAAAAAAAGTCTTAGTTAATTTTTTCCATAGCGTCTTACTACTTATTCAGGCCATTATCATTCAGTTACAATAACATTTTAAGGATGAGTAAGGTAGAATTTAAAGGAAATGCACCCAATTTTTTGTTGAGGAACACACTAAATACAGCTTTTAGAAGGATCAAATTAATTAATTTTTTTTTTCTACTTTGAAGGTGGACTACTTCAGATAGCTTCTAGGAACATCTAAATTTTTAAAAAATTTGGGGGAGCGCTATTCTAAATATCTGCTAAAAGAGTATAATTTTAAAAAATTCTCCAAACGAGGGCAACTAAAATATCTTCTAGAAGCATCCCATTTTCTAGCATTAGCTGGCGCAGAAGAGGGTAGAAAGTTGGCTACTCGCCCCTTACCTCACTTCTTCTTTCATTAATTAAGTCCCACCTCTACTGTATAAAATAACAATGATCTTATTTCTTAGGGTTTAAAAAGTCCTAACAAAATGTCATAAATTTATGATTTTGAACCCGTCCCCCATCCCAAAATTAAATTCTTCCTATGTCCAAGCAACTGTCTATTGAAAAAGTCCCATATTCGATTCCAGACATTGTATTATTTGTCAATTTAGGGCTTCCCTTTTCACAGGTAAGAAATTGGCCTAGGTGGGGTGTCTATCCTGGAGTTGTTAGTTTATGGATCGTGTACTGACATATTAAGCTGGTTCAGAGAGTTTACTTTAAATACCCTTATTAATAAATAGCAAAATAATTTAACCTTATGCAACACATTCATTGATAACATATATACGCTAGATCCATATATATTACCATCTTGGGGGTACACAAGTAAGCCAACTAATTTATCGCAGATACCAATCAGGATCGAACCAAGGTCTTCTAGACCTGTACCAGACCTCTATACCCACAGGAGACAGTTTACATTACGTAAACAAAGTGTTGCTCTATCACCTCTATCAGCATCAGTGAGCGTGTGGACAAATACATGTGTCGTCTTGTATGGCTTGCGGGTGACAAGGAGATTGGGGCTCTGATCCGGATCGGGTGTACACATGTAGTTTTTCCCTGAATAGTTTCCCCTTTCCCCTCGTTTTCAATTAAATACGAGCACATTTCCTCATAGAGTCTACCTTTCTCGTCCCTACTCCAGTTGTGTGAACATATCTCACTGTCATCTGCAGTATAGTCTTCTGTGAGAGTAGCGCGTTAGACCATATGGCCACTGAAGCGAGTATATATATAAGGTACGGGCATGGGTTTCAACTTTGCCTCCACGAAAATTCCGGTGCACTTCATCTAAATATAACATGTCTAATCCCTTTAGCGTAATTAGTGCATAAGCTTATAATTCGAACAGGTAGAAGGAAGCGATGCTAAAAAAAAACTAATATCTCAGCCGGATACACGCGGTCAAAAACGTTCATTTCATATAAGTTATAATTATGTATATAAGCATATCCGTATTTAATTACGGCTGATGGTGTAGGAATAATGGGAAACCATTGATGAAAAATAAAACTGAGAACACACTATAGATATTCTAGCCACCACCTCCCCGTCACCAGCAAATCACACAAGATGAGCTTGAGGTTTAATCCGTGAGAGACGACCGGCTTGGTTTAGGGCTTAGAATAACCTCTCAATTAAATCCAAGCACTCTCTTTATGATAAGATGTAAGTGTCTAAGACTATATCTTGTAGGTGTAGTATAATTCTGGTAGAAATAACAGTAAATGACACAAACGTTAATAAAATCACCTTCATGTAAACATACTTCAAGTAATGTGAGTTACATCTTAATCTTTTGATAGATATTAGCTATACCTATAAAATTACATTAATAATTAACTAATCAAGTAAAATTCTATCAATGTTGACCCAAAAAAATATGTTTGTATTGTTTTAAGTGTTCTTCCATTCAGAATTAGGCTATAGTTGAACGTGTCTTTTATTAAACTTGTTTTTAAACTACCCGCAGCCAAGAATAAATCGAGCCACCGGTTGATATACGATTTGTACCACAAACTGTAATCTCTTTCAAGTAAAACCTATTCACTATTTTCGGTAGTTGAATGGTATAACCCATATATCGCAATAGACTGAACTGACAAGGACAGGGAGATCGAGATTCGAATCTCAGTCGGGTCAACTGGGGGTAGTTTTCCCTAAATGGTTTTCCTCTATCCCCCACGCAAATTCGGGTTCACTTCCTCTAAATGCAACCTTCACAATTCCTAATCCATTATGTACACATGTAGTGTAGTTTAATATAGTGTAATCTATTCTCACAAGTCCACTTTCAAAGATGTGCGTCAATAAAATGAGATATGCTTCGGAAATTCACGTTTTTTTGTAAAAGAAGATGAATATCGACATACATACCAAATTTAACCCAAATTTAACTTAATCTGGAAGTTAAATAACGTAAAAGAAGATTTGCTTGTGCTATTGTCCATTTGTATGTATGTAATGTAAGTATATATGTATGTATGTATGTGTGTATGTATGTGTGTATGTATGTGTGTATGCGTGTGTGTGTGTGTATGTATTTACTTCCAAAGAAACGGTAGTCCACAAACCCCCACAAGTAAAAATACCCAATAATTTTTATTTTATTTTGTAGATATTATCTATCTACAGCTATCAATCCAGTGACAGCGGAAGCTTTTTGTAGGTGGAAGGCCAAGCAATAAAAAAAAATTATGAACCTGCTTTCACCCCACCTGTACCTCACTCTCCCCTCCCCGGTAAATGTTTGAAAATTCGATGTATCTAAAAGCTATTTGGAGTCGTTGTCATTCAAAAAAATTTAAAGTTAGATTATTTTTATAAATTACTTGGAGTAAACTTTCTCATAACTTTTTGAAATTTGAATTCTTTCAGAATAAATTTGGAGTGATTCTACTCCAGCAAATCTTTGAAAATTGGATACCTGTAGAAGCTACTATGAGTAATAATCGCCTTAGAAAAGAAAAAAATCCTCTTCCCCTAAAATTGTTGAATTTGGATGCCCCTCGAAGCTATTTAGAGTGACCCTCACCTAGATATTTTCCGACAGTTAGATGACTATATTAGCTTTGTGAAGTAGTCCTCACTAGCAATTTTTTTTAAAAATGATATGCCTTTAGATGCTATTTGGAATGATCCTCATCTGAATATTTATTAAATGTTGATGTTTTTAGAAGATTATTGGAGTTTCCCTTGGGTTTTAAATATACGGGGTGGCCCACGGAAAAGTAGCCCACCTATATCCAGCAGGCGCTTCTCTCTGAATTGGAGGAGGTCAATTCCCTTCCACCCATATTGTGACATGAAGAATTGAGTCAATAAAGCTTTAGACAAGCAGTTCACTTGCTCATTCTTCATGACACTATATGGGTGAAAGGGGATTGACCTCCAATTCAGAGTAAGGCGCCTGCTCGATATAGGAGGCGGGCTACTTTTCCGTGGGCCACCCTGTACATATGTTACAGTGAAAACCCGTTTTTAGTTAGAACGCGTTCTTACTAGTTAAAACTAGATTATACTGAAAACCTTTGTTACTACTAGAATTTACTGCTGGTCAAAAATGAATGTCGGTTAAGATTGGTTTTAACTATACAAAATGCGTTTCGACAAAATGACTCAGTCAAAACTGTTTCGACCCAGGTAAAGGTTAATTTAGCTTACACATGACGTATTGGAACGATTCTGATCAGTCGAGCGGCGTCGCCTGACTCGGACGGGGTGAGTCGGTCGACACGCCGCCCGCCAGCGCACACCCGCTCAGTTAGTCTTCCGCTAAGCACGTAGAGGTGGACTCGTACACAATTATCATGGCAGATCTAAATCAAGAAACGCGATGGAAAGAAGAATTTTTAAAAAGGACATTACAGATTGATGAACTCGAAAAAAAAGAAAACTACTACAATGTTATGACAAAAGAAACTTACGATAAATTAGTAGACGAAATTGAAGAAGCACAATTAGCTGAAAAATTACACAGAAACAGTACAGAAGATTAAATCGATTCAAGGTTATTAATATTTGTGGGACGTGAAAGTTAGTGAAAAAAAAAGAGTCTATTAAGTACTACTTATATGTAGACGAAATGTTCGATATTATTGAAGCTGCTCATGTGGCTGTTGGTCATGGAGGTCGAGACAGACTAAAAAATGAAACTTCAAGAAAATATGCGAACATAACAATAGAGATGATAAATATTTTTCTGGCTATGTGCGAAACTTGTCAGCGTAAAAAGATTATGAAGAAAAGGGGGCTGGTTTCAAAACGTATACTTCATTCAGAAATGAACAGTCATTGCCAAGTTGATCTGATCGACATGAAAACGCAAGAAGATCGTGGATTTAAGTTTAAAACGATGTATCAGGACCACTTGACAACATTTGATTTGTTACGTGCACTGCAAAGCAAGAGAGCCGTGGAAGTGGCACATCAATTAACAGATATATTTTTGACATTTGGTGCTCCTGGCATTTTACACTCTGATAACGGCAGAGAATTTGTTAATTCTGTCATAAATGAGCGGACTTCATTTTGACCCGAGTGTAAACTGGTTCACGGAAAACCAAGGCACAGCCAAAGCCAAGGGTCTGTTGGATGCGCTAACCAAGACAATGAAAAAATGTTGGTTTCGTGGATGCAAGACAACAATACTACTAATTGGTCAAACGGTCTTTGTTTTGTACAATTTATGAAAAATCGGGCACTTCATTCTGGTATTAAGCAATCACCATATAAAGCCATGTTTGGTACGAAGCCGCGAGTAGGGCTTATGACCTCTAGTTTGCCTCTAGATGTTACTAAGGAGATACGAGATGAAGATGATCTTAAAGGGGCTTTAAATAAAATTAATGTGATAGATGAAGAAAATGAGGCACCTTACGATGTGTAAATATTATATGACTCAGAGGAGGTAACGGCTGTAGTTAGTAGCACTGGACAGTCTCAGATTACAGCTGCAGCCAGACAAGAAGACGCAGAAGCTTTAGCTAGTACAAGTGGACAGTTTCCAATTACAGCAGCAGCCAGTCAAGAAGACCCAGAAGCTGTATCTAGTACGAGTGCACAGCCTCAGATAATTTCAGCTAGTGACGAAGATCCAGAAACTGTAGCTAATGCGAGTTGATCATCCCAAACAACAGAAGCTAGACAAAAAGCTCATGAAATAATTCCAGTTAGTGACGAAGATCCAGAAACTGTAGCTAACGTGAATCGACAATCCCAAATAACAGCAGATATACAAGAAGCTAATGAAAACTTGACAAAACAGGCCAAAAGAATGAAATTCGCTTCGGATTCAATATATGCTCCTGTAGAAATCAGTGATAATATAATTATACCAATTCCTGATGTCGACAGAGCAAAAGCAGATCTCCGCAATATTATTGGAGTGGTTCTTCATAAGGATGAACAGGGTTTGCACAAGATTAGAACAAAATATGGGATACTCGATAAATTGCATTGGAGTTATGTCTTGTTGAATTGATTTCAATAGTTAGGGACGAATGTCGTCACAAACACTTTCAGTGGCTCCCTGGTTCAAAGCACTGAAAATGTGCCACTATTTAGTGTTGCTAACTGTGCATGTAATTCACTAATGTTTTAAGGTTTAATATTTTTACTGTAATATGCATAGTGCGTAGAAGCTCCTATTAAACACCTAATCGCTTTTTAAGTAAGCTAACTAAATGTGCTTTTTCAGGTCCGAATTCGGCGTGATCAAAAAAATTATTGCTACTATAAGAAGTACCAGAGACAAATTTATCTTTAAGAACTGCTGCCAAGACAGCAGCATTAGGAACAGTTCAAGGATTTGTTCGCTGTATGTGTAAGAAGGCGTGTATTTCAAAAAGGTGCTTTTGTAAGACAAAAGGCAACCTGTGTAATTCGAAACAATTAGATGCCTCTAGAAGCTATTTAAAGTGGTCTTCTACGGATTATTTTTGAAAATTGGATGTATCTAGGAGTCATTTGAAGTTTGATATATGGGCAGCTTTGAGCTTATTATTATTATTATTATTATTATTATTATTATTATTATTATTATTATCATTGTGTCTTACCGTACGTTCGGGTTGTACGCTCAGTTTCATATTCGATATTATCATATGATTTGAAGTGTATCTAGGGAGAGGCAAACTTATTCCAGGGAGGCGTTATTTCTGGAAGGCAGTGCCCTCTGCTCCCACAGTTCTGCCACTACTGTACCAATTTGGTCACTTAATACAGGATGATTTTAAACTATCTTTAAGGAATTAACTAATACTGTGTGTAGCACTAGTGGTGGATATTGGAGACAAATAACTACAAAAACTCTTTCAAAGTAAATTTTCTTCTATGGCATTCTCAATTAACAACGTTTTAGAGCAACATTTTCTAATGATAAAATACTTTTAAGAATATATTTAGCACTTATGGTGTCAAACTGTAGTGTAAAAATATCATTTTCAAAATAAGGTTGAAAAAAAGTCGATTTCATATAATCATGAACAAAGATCGTCTAACATACCTTTTCTTACTCAGCATGGGAAGTGATATTCTTCATTAAATAAACTTTAACGACATTATTGACATGTTTGATGCAAATAAAGTAAAGAAAGTTTGTATTATAATTAGTGTTTTCATGAAGTCATGTAGCCTATTACCTTTTACTTTGTTACTACAGTTATGTAAAATAAAAAATTTGATTAATTTTCACCTTTCCTCTAACACACTATGATGTAATCTACATGTACGTGGACGCGTGGTATAAGGTGTCAGTCTTGCAATATTATTATTATTATTAGCACCGCGTCTTACTACCCGTTCGGGTTATACGCACTTACGCTAATGTGTAATGGTAGGGTGATACCTACAGTTTAACGTAGGATCCGAACCACGGTGGAGGCCTGGCATTCCCCACATTCACAAGATGTCTTGTCAGAGGTGAAGGAAGAGTTCGGTGGTCAGATAAATCTGTGCCGGGACCGAGGATTGAACCCCGGCCACCAGCACAGAAGTCCGACACCTTACCCCTGGACCACCAGGTCACCAGTCTTGCAATAGACTATACTGCCGATGACGGGGAGATTAGCGTTCAAAACTCGGTCGAGTTTACTGAGGGTATTTTACTCTAAATGGTTTTCTCTTCACCATACTCGCAAATGTGGGTACACTTCCTGTAAATTCAAATTTGCTTATTCCAAAATCATCAGCGTAATTTGTATAATGCATATAATCTGAGAAGGTGCTAAAATAAATTGAAAGTGACATTTAATGTATTTTAATTTCTTTGATTGATGTATTTAACGTGCACTTTCTTAACCGGCTGGTTATATTAGGACACGATAATTTCTATGAGTGAGAGCGAAAGGGCCTACCAGTCTTGCCATGAAAAGTATATGCACATACCTTCCAGAGTTCTTTTACATTCAACAATCTACATGGAACCGACGCGACGGTTCTACTTCCCTTCCAAAGGAAGTTGTGCTACAGATTTTTATCGCTTAAGAAAAATCGCCGATCCCACGAACAACGGTTCCTGAGGCGAGCACTTTACCCCAAGACCACCGGAGTCGGCAAGGTGACTTTAATTACCGCAGTATTTTAAAAACCTATTTGAACAAAAATATATGTAAAATTAGATGAAATAAAAAGTTGATTCAGGAAACACTGTAATTATATAATTTAATTTTAGCAATTCTGTCTTTGTTTCGTTGAAATGGGGGATGAGCCGCTGGCTTAATAACGGACACAAACTTTCACCACTCTGATTCAGTTTCATAATTTACAGAACGTGAAGGATGAATTTGTTCCAACAGGAAGGGATATAATACTTTAATGAAATTGCAAAGCAACTAAATTAGTAATTAACTTTAGTATCAGCTTTCTTTAGATGGCTGTAGTTTTGTTTCATCATGAATCACCAGCTATGGTGCAATACACATTCTTGTGTTCATACTACAATCTTAATTTATGACATTTATAATGGGGACATTTTCCAAGCTCTTGGACAAGGGGTGAAATGTGGGGAAGATAAAAGAGTTCTAGACTTCCCCTAAGTGTCTAATAACAAAGGCTGTCCATAAATTATTAACCTCATTTTAAGACTTAATATATTTTTTATTTTAAACAATCTTAAATGGCTTAGCGGTAGTTTGCGGGAAAAAAAAGTAGAGAGTTAAATATGTATATTTTTAAAATTATTTATCATGGTCACTTAGATTCGGTCGTTGCCTGTTTTTTTTATTTTAAAAAAGGTTTAGTCTTGGATTCAGCAACCGAATCTAAATGATCATGATCAACCTCTACCCATGCTGCCAGTCCACGCTGTGTTTTACTCTCTTCTGTTCTTCTGTTTTACCCCGAAAATTACATAATTGTGTTTTGTTGTGAACTTTAAGCCTACAATTTTCTTGTGTGTAGGCCTTACCCTTCTATCCTCCTTTCAATGTTTAATTTAATACAGCCGTTTGGTGGCATTTTTCCTTTTTTTATGGCCAAAATTGATAGCATTTTACTATTTTATTAGTGTTATTTTACAGGTATCGATAATATAAAAATTGACATGACTTGATGCATGAATATGTGTAAGTAGATTTAGTAACATGTCAGATAAGGTCCTTTCTATTAAAATTGGACCGTATGTATGGTGTTTAAAGAAAGGTATTAAACTTGCTTGAAAGTTATCTTGCAAACAACAACCAGAAAACAATGTTTTATTATAATGTATTGAATTTCTAAGGCCACTTTGGTGATTGTTTCTAAATTATAGGTCCAACCCTTTTAACTAAGGGTCCCAGATTCGATTCCCAGCATGGCCAAAAATTTATTAATTGTGGAATTAGGGTTTCTTCTTACACAGTGAAGAATAATTGTCGGTTCTAAATTTAAGTTAGTTAACAATTTTTGTGCTGATATAATCAGTCGATTCAGAAAATGAACTTTAAATCGGCGTTTTACAATTGGCCCACGAGACCAACTATTCCATAAGCTCACAGGTGGATTGGGCCAAGTTCATTGAGCAGAAGGATTGTAAAAGATATAGACTTATTAAACTTTGGACTGGTCTTATGACTCCTGGATAAATATTAATCTGGCAGATAAATATTTATATCTGGTTGATAAGTTAAAAATTCGTCTTATGACCACCAGATAGCATTTATCTGCCAGATAAAATGTATATTTTATCCATCACATTTTTATAGGGATTTTTACTAAGTACCCGATAACTTTTATCTGAAAGATGAAATGGTTGTTGTCATAATGATGCGTTGTTTTTCATGAGGTTTCGCTTATCAGAATCTGTTTTTAGGTTAAAATCTTGGTTCACGTGTTTGGTAGGCACAGGCCCGGGTTTTAACTATATATAAAGTTAGAACATTTAGTTCACACTTTTATACAAACTGACAAGCTATTTGTAGAGTTATATTTATATAAGAATGAATTATTAAAATGTGAGTACAATAAGTGAAATTTTTTAAACGTTGTACCCAACCACATTTTGGCAGACACCGAAATTAGTTCTTTAAAGATATATTATCTTCTGCCCCTAGGTGACGCCATCAGTTCTTTTTACTTACACTAGTTTAGCCGCCATTATTTACCGAAGTGTAGAGCGTTGTAGCTACTATACAGGTTGTACGCATGCGCACACCAGTAAAATTAGTACGGTATCAACCTTGCGTTTTATCCATAAAAATATATTTATCCTACTGATAACTATACGGCAGCTAAATTCAGTTCATAATACGCGTAAAATATTAAAGTAGCTGATGACCTTTATCTGGTAGCTAACTTTAACCTCCCGATAGCAATATTTATGCGGTAGTTATAACGTTGAATGTAAATCTACATTAAACGGTTATAATACCGGCCCTTAATAACAATACAGTTGGGCCACGTATACCTGTTATGATACAAGGATGTGCATAGACGTATACAAACATATAATTACAGACTATAGTAATCAATTAAGGGCTGGTCTTATGACTACCGGATAAATATTACTATCGGGAGGTTAAAGTTAGTGACCCGATAAAGGTTATCAGCCACTTCAACATTTTACGCGTATTATGAACTGAATTTATCTGCCGGATAGCTATCTGTAAGATAAATTGTTATGCAGAAAACGCAAGGTTGGTACTGTTTTTATGATGCGCGCATGCGTATAAGCCTTACTGATACCGCTACAACCTAGCGAGTGGTGAGAACGCTCAAAACTTTTGTTAAATAATGGTGGCTGTACGAGTGCAAGGAAACAGATGGAGTCACGTGGGTGTAGAAGATAAGTTGTCTTGCAAGTACTAATTTCGGTGTCTGCCAAAATGTGGGTAATAGTTGGGTACAACGTTTACAAAATTTCATTTATTGTACTCACATTTAAATAATTTGTTCTTATATAAATATAACTCTACAAATAGCTTGTCAGTTTTTATAAAAGTGTGAATTAAATGTTCTAACTTTATATATAGCTAGAGCCTGGGTCTGTGCTTACTAAACATGCGAACCAAGATTTTAACCTAAAAACCGATTTTGATAGGTGAAACTACATGAAAAACAACGCGTCACTATGGCAACGCCAATTTTAACTTCCAGATAAAAGTTATCAGGTACTTAAATCTCCAGATAAAAATGTGATGGATAAATTCATTTTATCTGGCAAATAAATGCTATCTGGTGGTCATAAGACGTACTTTTAACTTTTCGACCAGATACAAATATTTAACGGTCAGATTAATATCCATCCAGGAGTCATAAGACCAGCGCTAAGTAGAAAGTAACTAGCCTTAATTTTAGGGCTAGGGTCACAGTCAAAAAATTTCCTAGTACAGACAAACATGGGGACAGACAAAATAAAAAATCCACTTTTTTTTATGTTGGGGCTCTTATGAAACGTAAAGGTGCATCACTATCTCGTGATGGATTTTATTAACGATTAAAATACTTTCTTTTGAACTCTACCCCTTTTGTCTCAAAACACACTTTTTACGTATTAGCTATCACCTCAATTGTATTTAATAAAAAACCATATTGAACTTAACTTATACTATAAAATGTCAATCACCTTCAATACCCTTTAAGAGCGTGTATCACATGTCATAAACTCTATGATGCAGTGGCTAGAAATAGTAAATTTACACTAACACCATTGCACGTGGATCATTTATGATTAAACATTAAAGAAGATAAAGAGCTAATAGAGGTTTCTGTTACTGAACATTGTTGAAATATTAAATTATATTTGAATGGAAACTGTATTGAAAAGGCTATTTCTGGCCATTTTAAAATGGCTTTACAGATAAGCACTGTGCACAAATCTTCATTCTGTGATAATAGGGGCATACTGTAATTAACAAGAAACTTTGTGGCTTTGTCCCCCATCGTCACTACGGAAAATTTCGAGTAATCATTCTAAAACGAATGCACTGCACACATTCATCTCATATAGTAAGTCTGTCTATCTTTTTCCCTTTTTACTCCCATACCTAACACGAGCTGGCAGCTGAGTTGGGTCTGCTATGATGCACGCTCATAATACTATTTCTTGATNTGGCCACGTAAATGTAATTCGTAAGAAAACACTATCATGAGTTGTAATATCTTCTTCATGACGTTTTGCCAACTCAGAACGGATGAGTTTCGATGGTTCGCACACAAATTTTCCTTAGATCTTCGCTTTACACCGTTGCTTACAGCTTGTATATTTATATTTTTCACCACTTAGTGATTATGATTTATATCACCATCGATCGTTATTTTCTATGGTGTTAGTGTATACTTATGCTAAAGATTTTTTGTTCGCAAATTTCCAGCGTACCTTACCATCGCTAGCAGCATGAGCCATTGAAAAATTGCTACTTTCTAGAACAAGCAATTTCACTCCACATAAACTAACCTTCAATTTCATTATTCAATCACTGGAACACTACACGAAGAGATTTATATAGTTTGTATTTATATGTATATGAACAACCTTGTCTCATAACAGGTATAAGTGGCCCAACTGTATTGTTTGCCTAAAATGTGTACGTGGCCCAATTCTAATTTGGGACTAACGCCATTCTGTTTAAACGCAGGTCATAATATTTACGTATCCCAGTTGTAATGCGCTCCATTAAAACCTTATTTAAATTTGAATAAATAAAATAGAATGTTTCTGCTGGTAATGTAAGAATACAGAATTCTACTGGAGGAGTAATGTAAAAGGGGCCAACGGGGGCGAGTAAAGAAGCAACATTTTTATTTTGTAACATTAACGTGGACGGCTAATATGACAATGTTACTACCCGCCCCTAAACAAGCTAATATGCATAGACATCCTTCAATAGAAGTACCAATAGAACCTGCCAGTTTAAATATTGACCCACATAATCTTATACTCAAAGACTTCTAGCATTATTAAACATCACGATCTTACTATTTGTATATAGGTCTCTACTCACGCGTATATCTGCCTGGAGTAAAGCGACGTACAATTCCAGCCTGCTCACCATGAATGCTAGAATGAAGAGACGTTCAAAACACGAGACTATTGTGTACGTGACCTAAACAAGCATAGCTCTACACCTGCTCACATTGCGAGTCAAATGCAGCGGCAAATGTTCAAGACAACAAACCGGCCTACGTGACCAACACAGCAAGGCCTTTCCACCAGATGTTTGCAGATGACGTAATTGTAAAGGAGAACTCCCACCTTAACTCCCTTTCAACTAAACCTATATAACGAGGGAACACAGCCATTTTCACAAACTATTACTTTTGCTACTTCCACGAGAAGTCCTGTTGAGGAATAGAATGTTATCCAGCCAGGATGGCTTATAATATTTTCGTTTAAATCTTTAAAATATAAATTGCTGCGCTGGGTTTGATTTTATTAAATATTTTGGTTTATTTTGTTATGAAAATCAGTTAGTGTAGGCATCGGTAAGGTTTCGCTAAATACTTTAATTCTAAACGTAAATTATATTATGGAGCACTTAATTCTTCCTGTTGCCGCTTGGGCGCTAGTTTCGTATTTTCTTGGTTTAATGAGTTAGCTACATTTTTTTGGTTATTTTTATGTTTTGCAATATTTAGGTTGAATATTAAATTTTTGATTGTGTGGTTATCAGTAATTTAAATTCTTTAAATTGATAATGTTTCATTTGTTGGTTATTTTGGAGACTTAGTTGCTTTGAAGTTAATGTTAAAGTAACCTATTTTTGTCGTTTAATATGGTTTTGACTTTAATACTCGCTGATTCTTTTAGACAAAATTAAAAGTTCTGTAACGTAACTTTTTCTAGTTTTACATTAAATATTTATATGTGAGTATTGTGTTTAATTCTTTAAACGTGACTAGGGTAATTATCCCGCGAAGGTTTGAGTTTGGTCGGGAAGTCAAACCTTTGTGCTTTAACGTAAATATATGATGCGATATTTAAATTTAAATGTATTTCATAAATTTAAAACTGTTTTGTCTTTATTCAATGGTGTGAATCTGACGTTTTGTGAACCATTTAAAAGAGGCGCACTAAGCTCTTTGTGATTTTGTATAATTTATAGGAGTTAAATTTAACGTAAATATCTGGTGCAATATTTAAATTTATTCCATAAATTTAAAACTGTTTTGTCAATATTCACTGGTGTGAATCTGACGCGTAGTAAACCTTTTAAAAGAGGCTCATTAAGCTTTGTAATATTTAGTAATCAAAACTTTTGATTTTATTTAATCTTAATTCACTGTGGTGAATTAAAAACTTGTATATCATTTAGGATAGTTTATTTAAATGGCAACTATTTTATTTATATCATTGGTATCGTCTAAACAAGTTCTTTTAAACGCACTACGCATGTAATAAATTGCTAAGATTTATTTATTTTTAAACACACCTCAGTAAGACCTGTAAGGCCATGCAACTTGTTTTAATACCGTTTGTTACTTTGAATAAAATTCCAATATTTCATTAACCTGCAAATGTTTTTCTTTTTCGTATAATTATATCCCTTAGAAATCACCCCCTCTATTTTAGTCTATTGTGGCCGTAAATAAATAAAGTGAGAGTGGGGCGGTACAATTTCATTAATTTTTTGGTATGAAACATTTTTCATTGTTACTATGAGTTTGCGAAGTCTTTTTTTTTTTTTTATCTCAAAGCAAGCTCAAATTGAATATATTAAATACTTGCTTTTGTCTGTAGCGTCGCTAGCGTTAATGTCAGTTTTAAAAACATGTTCATTAAAACAAGAGCATTTCTAATCATAGAAATCATAATTTCCCACGCAGAGAAGAAACCACACATTTTAGGTAGAAGTTACCACTTGATGAAAACTTTACAGTTCATAAAATAAAATATCTTATGAATCCAAAAGTTTAATAATTATGTGTGTATTAATTGAAGGAAATAAAGTATCAAAATTTAAAGCAAGGGCTCTTTGTAAGCGATGTTTGTGGTTTTATCATTAAGAGCGAACATTTTCAGGTTTCTGCCATGACTACCACAGAACACACCACATGACCATATAGCTGTCCATGTGAGAAACACTTGACGTGTAGATCAACGTCTGCCACCGTCAAAGGTTGTCCTTGCGCTGTGTTGATGGTCAAGTATGTCAAACCTTGATAGGAAATTGCAAGAATTTAACCTGGAAGGGAAGCTGGATGTAATCATTGGTATTATAAATGGCCGGTCGTTTGCCGTCTTTTAAATAGTCTCGATAGAATACAAACCCATACAAATGGTCAGGTAGAAGAGTAACAGAGTCCTTCACGGCCTTGTCAGAGAGAGATCATAATACGTGGTTAAGTTCACTCTCACCTGCACTAAAAATAGCTTCATTGAATTCCAAATTTGTACATCAATCGGTTTCTTCCTAGTCTATATTCAATATCTTCTGACATGCTTTCCCTGTGGGCAAGCCAAAGTGCAAGAGGATGTCATATGAAAACTATTAATATGATTGTTAGCAAATATATGAGTGGCTTTTACTAAACTATTGCTCCAGTGTGAGTCATCCTATAGTAAGTGCCCCAGTGCTTTGCAAACTAATTGGCAGGACGCATGAGACACGTCGTTCATGGTACATTAAGTTTTCAAATGAAGTTGGACCTTTGACAACTTGGAGCTGCAGTCTCAATTTATATTAAAGTGTGTTATTCAAGTGTATAGTATACACCTGGCTGAACACATCACCATTCATTAATCCAGGATTTTCCTCAAAAGAAACATTTTGCTTTCATCACTGGAATTTCTTAATTTTCCAATCATCTTCGGAAAGGGATCTTCAGCGCATAATTTGAAGAGGCTGGTTAGTGATGTAAGTTACATTCACTTGTAAAATATACATATTTTCCATTTTTGTGATGGACACAATACCTTGAATAGTCCCATTTAAAATTATTATTATTATTATTAGCACCGCGTCTTACTACCCGTTCAGGTTATACGCACCAATTAAAATTGATCCATCACATTGGCCAAGTTAATACCAAATTTCACTAGATCACTACCCTTATTGATTTACTTACCATCTACAATCTTAGTAATATCCTTCATGCCCATCAACGTAGCTCTATGAAAGAACTTAAGGTATAACAGTAGATGCACTTGTGGCAGTCCTCGCTTTCGCCATTCCACAGTGTACATAAAACACTTGTACTATATTGAACATCATTCCTCAGTTCCTTGAAGACAAAGATAATTTTTAAATAGCTTATAACTTTTTTAGCGTAATTCAACATGATATAAAAAATACTGCATTCAAATCAATTCAGTACCAGTACTTTTCTAACTATAATCGAACATACAAGTACAGAAACTATCTTTTATGAGGATCTGTGAATTAAAAACAACCAAAAAACTAAAATATGATTTATCTTTGGATTTGGCGATTGAGTTACAGAGAAGCATAATGAATTCTACATTCAATAGAAGAATGCATCGTTGATCACGCATTTGAAGACAAAATCTTATATTATTATTAGCACCGCGTCTTATTACCCGTTCGGGTTATACACACTTATGCTAATGTGTAATGGTAGGGTGATTGTGAGATGAAATGAAGGACCTACAGTTTAACGTGGAATCCGAACCACGGTGGAGGCCTGGCATTCCTCACATTCACAAGATATCTTGTCAGAGGTGAAGGAAGGGTTTGGTAACCAGATAAATCTGTGCCGGAACCGAGGATCGAACCTCGGCCGCCAGCATAGAAGTCTGACACCTTACCCCTAGACCACCAGGCCACCCAAAATCTTATAAAAAAGTTGATTTTAATTGATTTAATTTGTTTGATCAATGGCAATCCGGGTAGAAATCTACATAATACAAAAAAAAATTGTATCCCAATTAGTTAAGCTGTTCCAGAAATCTTAGGAAAGAGACATATAGACCGACACTTTATTTTATTAGTAGATATTCTCAAAGCCTAGTCAAAGTTTGAATATTTTTTACTAGTTGTTTTATGCTAGAAAAAAATATTGTGGTTATTTATGATAATGCACTATAACCACCTTGTCTATTCCATAATTATTTGTAATATTTCATTTTGATCTGATAAAGCAAGCTACTTTCACAACTTACAATTCAATTACGTACTTAAGATTTTTCATGAGTATTTATTTGTATTATATTGGCAGGGATTCGTAATTGACAATGCTGGAATTTTTTTGAAGCCAGGTCAAAGCTGATATTTGTTTTGAAGCCCAACGTTTCAAAGCTTCTCACACCCTTATTTCTTACCAATTGAAACCAGGGCTGTGGCGTCGGTAAACTAACCCTTCGAGTCCGACTCCTATATTTTTCAAATGTCTGACTCAGACTCCCCATCAATGGCAAATGTATATATTAATTAGTAAGCAATACAAAAATTACTGTAGTTAAGCAATTTTGCTCTAGTAAATGTATTAATATCTATTAAAATTTTAAAATACTAAATACTAAAATGGTAACACAGGACATTTCATCACCACTGCATGAATCATGAGGCTACTTGGGTCCATTGAACATAAAATATATATGACAATATATAATTGTCAATAAGACATTTCTTCTCATAATGTGACCCTTCCAGTTGACCTCTACATTAGTTACCTGATCCATCTGCTTTATTCTATTGTCCTCCAAAACCACATATCAAAACTTTCCAAAAATGTGGGCCTATTCTCCATTTTTCTTGTGGTTCATGTTTCAGCTCCGTTCAAAGCAATGCTTCATAATATGTAACACTTCAGAAGTTTTTATTTTGAAGAACGTGCCGACTCAAACTCCACAGCCCTGTTTGAAGCCATAATTTCTACTCACATTATATTTCTTCCACACTTTCACTTTATGATGAACAAACTTAAATTAATGAAATTTATTTTGACAAGTAATACCTCACCAGTGGGCATGCAGCATAGATGTTAAGCTAATAGAACCTGGTTTTCCGATAACAGGAAGGTCGGAGTTTAGAATAATGCTTGGTGCATTGTTTTTTATTTGTTTTGTTTTTCCAAAATGGTTTATACATTTCCCTTGGAGTAAATGTGGGTACATCTACCTTCTTCATCCCTACTAAACTACTGTGATTAAATGTACATAGTTCAGGCCAGCAGACACTAAGAAAAATAAATTTATAATAATCATAGGCTCAGTTATAACACCCCTACATAACTGTAAAATATTTTACCAATATTTGTCTGTGCATGTGCACAGGCTGTTTTACCATTGCAAAACAAGTATCTTAGCCACTCATAAACACACAAATACACAAGAGTCAAACTCTTTTCATTCATTCTGCCCATTCATCTAAATAAATAATCACATTAATACAGCTTTAGTCTCTTCCCTACTATCCTAAGAAACAGAAACAAGGTCTTAAAGCAGGCCTGGCCAACCCAAATCACTTCGCGGGCAAATATGACGCACTTAAGTTTTCTGTGTGCCACCCATAAAAACAATTTAACTATAAAATAAAATGTAATAAACATTATATTAAATACATACCTAATGAGATATTTGCTTTTCTTTGCGATTGCTGATTTTTTAAAATCTACTTCAATATTGGTAGTTGCACACCTTAATTGAGTTTCCAGATTTTTATCTGTCTTTGAAGCTAGGGATTTAAGTTTATTGAATTTCATTTTTGAAAAAAATGTTTCACAAACGTATGTAGATTCAAAGGCTCTCACAATTCTTTGTGCAAAACATCTCAATACAGGATACTTTTCCACTGTCACATAATATGTGTTGTAAAAGTTTATTTTTGATGCTGTGGCGTAAATGTGTTTTAATTCCGTGTTGCCCTGTAGATCAATTACTGTCATCTGAAAAGTTTCCGGGACAGTAGAAACGTCAATGTGAGATGGAGAATAAAATATCTCAAACACTTTAACATATTTTGAGAGTCATGCGAAACAACATTCAAATGTTAATTTAAGCTTTTTTATTTCACCAAAGTACTTCAAGAAATCCCTAAGATGATCAGTTTTTAAATTGTTTAACAATGAAGTGTTGAGCATTGTTATTTCTCAGGTGGCACTCAAACCACAATAATTTCATATAGAATGCTTTGATGTGATTACAAACATCGGTAATAAAATTATTTCGACCCTACAACTAACTCCTTGTTGAGTTGGTTAATTTTGTCCGTTATATCTACCAAAAAACATTGCTCCAACAAACACGTTTCTTCAATTAATTCAGAAACTGGTACTTTCTCCTTTCGATTTCTTCCCGTAACTCCATAAAATCATTGTAAACATTTCCCGCGGCTCAGCCATCTTACATTGGTAAAATACACTATATCACTGTACTCTGAACATAATTAATTAAGAAATTCCTTGAACTGGCGATGCTGAAGTGCATGCGATCGAATGTAGTTTACGGTTTTTATAACCACATCCATGACATGAGTGCACACATTTTTCTGATGAATCGAACAATGTATGACAACACATCACTGGTTTTAATGTTTCTTGCTTCCAAACTATTCATAAACAACTTTACAGCTCCTTTATTTTTCCCAATCATAGCCGGTGCTCCACCCGTTGTTAATCCAGAAAGTACCTCTAAATGCACACTGTTGTCAGACAAACACTTTTTTAAGACTTGGAAAAGATCTTCATCCTTAGTGGTGTTTTTCAAGCTTAAAAGGTTTAGCATTTCTTATGTCACTTGGAAAGAATCGTTACCCCACGAATAAATATTGCAAGTTGAAAGAGATGCTTCCGAAATATCTGTACGTTCGTCGAATAGTAAGGAATAAGCTTTAAATTCTAGAATCTGCTCTCTCAAAGTCACCACTATTTCAGCTGATATATCATTAATACGATGACATATTGTTTGACGTGATAAACTTATGCTTGGAAATAGTTTACTTTTATCGAGCATAACATATTTTATAATGGCTTCCAAACATACTTTCACCAATTCCTCATCCAAAAATGGCTTCATTTTCTTTGTAATTAAAAATGCGACAGAATAGCTTACTTTTAAAATGTTAGATTAGTGTTGTAATGATGAACTAAACATTGTTTGCCAAGCTTTAAATTAATATTTAGGTACAGCCAACTTACATTTTTTAATTTCTTTATAAAATTTCACAAACTCGCTAGGTTTTGTTTCATAATGTCTTATTCTTTGAATACATTTTTATTTATTTATCATTACTTTCTGTCCTGAGGCCTAAACTGTAACTCAGGATCTATGTTACATTGTTTCTCTATCGTGCTCTACCAGAAATTTCGTTCTACCTACCTCCAGCTAAGATCACTACCTTGGACCTATAACTAAACATGAAACAACATAAAAAACATAAACTAAACTAACTTAACCTAATACATTTCTTGCAACTTGTTGGCTGCAGAGCATCTTAATATTCTTCCTTATCTCTTCCGCTATTATTATTATTATTATTAGCACCGCGTCTTACTACCTGTTTCGGGTTATACACACTTACGCTAATGTGTAATGGTAGGGTGATTGTGAGATGAAATGGAGGACCTACTGTTTAACGTGGGATCCGATCCATGGTGGAGGCCTGGCATTCCCCACATTCACAAGATGTCTTGTCAGAGGTGAAGGAGGGGTTTGGTAATCAAATAAATCTGTGCTGGGACCGAGGATTGAACCCCGGCCGCCTGCACATAAGTCTGACACCTTACCCCTAGACCACCAGGTCACCTCTCTTCAGCTACTGATAACAGTCATTGAAGAAACCTATGAAGCCCCACCGTCCCAGCTCAGCACCTCACTTGTTGCCAAGTGGGCCAGACCATGCAAGTGAGGGTTTTCTTCCTCCGCCTCTTGATGTTATTCGATTCCTCTAATTCCCAGCTGATAGCTTGGCTGCCTCAGGTCCCTCAGCAGCTTCCACTACTGGTATCCTAAGGGAGCCTTCCCCAGCTGGGCTCCGAATGACCTGGAGTTCCTTGTCCCATTCCACTCTGCCAGCCAGTAAGATCTATGTTTTGTCTCATCTAAGTCTTGGTTCCAGTTTCATATGTCTTCTGATTCTGTCTCTGATGTCGAGTCGTCACCTTCTGTAGTGTCACTGTCGTCTCCTAGTCTTCATGTCTGCTATGTATATGTCCTTTTTCTTTCTTTGGCACATTGTTCGTGATTGTATCTAGGAGACCCCACCTATCCACGTCATGTAATATATGATAAATTGCGCTGGCCAGTAATGGAACTTGTATTGTTTCCCTCTTTTTTAATGTTAGTTGACATTCCAGTACGTGTTCAGGGGTAGCCTCCCCTCCGTATTTGCATAGCCTGTCTTCTGTCAAGTGTCTTAGGTAGAGAACAGCCTTGTACGGCCCATGGCCAGTGATAAAGTGAACTAGCCCAGGGGAAGGCTGCAAAATTTTTTTTTAGTTTTAGGCGATCTCTGACATTGGAAAAGAGTTGGTATGTTTTCCTTCCAGTTGTGCTTTGGTTCCATTCTGTATGCCACGCATCCAGCAATGGTTCCCTCACCTTGATGCTATTTATTACTCCTTCTCTTGTCAGTTTAGCAACCTTGTCCAACTCCCTTTTCCGTAGCCAGTACATAGCCGCTCTCTTCCTTATTTCTAGGTCTAGTGGCCAGATACCTAGGGCCACACACAATGCAATTGTCGCAACTGTTTTATAGGCTTCGGATAGCCTTAAGAGAATACTTCTCTATAGGCTTCGGATCTTACATTTAACCCGTACTAGTCTGAGCTGGTGTGCCCAAGCGCTGGCCCCATAACTCACGATGGAGACTAATAAGACTTGATGGTAAATCCGTATACAAAGCATGGGCAGTCTAAACCAACTCTAGCCTATGATAATAACCTTGTTCATTAGTCTTAAGGCTCTTCCACTTATATTCTCCACGTGCATCATAAAGCCGCGCTTTTTATCCAACGTAACTCCTAGATATCTGGCATTTACACTTCGTCTAATCATTTGTCGGTCATTCCTTATCATAGGGTCTCTCTTCAGTGCTCCCTTGAACAGCATATACGTCGTCTTTGCAAGTGCCAAACTTGATTTCACTTTCTTGCACAAAGAGTCCAGCCCAGCGAGAACCGCGTTACTCTTGGTCTCAAGTTTCAATCTTGACATGGCTTCAACAATTATCAGTAAGTCATCTGCCAAGGCGACCACTCTTGCCGTACCTGGGAGCACTTCTATTTCCAAGAAACCGAGTTCAAGCCCTAAGTCCCAAAAGATTGGTCCACAAACCGATCCCTGGGGACATCATTTTGTAATTTTTTTACTTATTGATATTCCTGGACATTTCAGGGTTGCATATCTGTCCCTACAGTAGTCCGTAAAAACTCTGTAGACTCTCCCCGGACATTCTAGTTCCCTTAACCGTTTGAATAGTGATGGCCACCACAAATTATCGAATACTCCAGAGTATGGCTTCTGGTGCATGCCAACAATCTAACGATGCTTCCTCAATCTGTTACACAAGATCTTTTCTTGAAGTTTTCCACATACATTTAATAAACAGATTGGTTTGTTTCCATACATTAGGCACTAGGCCCTGGTCTATGCATTCATTCATTAAACTATTTAGAAAGGGTGTTACTTGTTCGCTTATTTTCTGAAGGACCTCAACTCTGGTTCCATCAGGTCCAGGTGCCTTCTTACTCTTCATTTGGGCCACCAAACTTGTAATCTCTTCCCGTGTTATTGGATCTGTCTCTGCTTTGTTGTCGTAGTTTCTTGTCATGTCCATTCTTGCAGTTTCTTGTTCCTCGTTGTCTTCCACATTATCATCTGGAAGCAGCATTTCAAGCAACAACCTTGCCGATTCTTCCCAGCAAGAAGTCATGTCGCCACCCTGAGTCTTCAGCGTCGAGATCACAGCTGGGGGCCTTACCTTCCCGGTCACTATCTGAAATGATATGCCCTAAGCATTATTTCTCAGCTCCTCCTGATCGCCCCCAGATTTCCCTCTTAGCCAGCCTCAGGGCAGATTCATACTCTTCTTTCTTTCTTTCTTTCTTTCTTTCTTCCTTCCTTATATAGATATCCAGTAAAATGCCATGACTACATGGATCATGACAGTTCTGGTATCTCCTCCTCGCTGCCCTCATTTCCTTCCGATTTTTCCCGAATCTCTCATTCCAGGGTTTATTACTTATCCTTAATTTTTCCTTGAATATCGGGACGGACTCTCTCATCGCTCTTTGTACAGCTCTCATAAACTCCTTTGCTTTCACATTTACGTTTCCTCCTTTTTCTATCTCTGTTGGTAGTTCCAATTATCTCTTTAATCTCTCCCAATTGGCTTTGAGGATGTTGAATTTAGGTTTTATTCCCACTTCAGCCTGCAGCCCTAGATCTCCTTCAATCTCAAAAGTGATCAAGTTATGGTCACTAATTGTCAACGCGTCCAGTTCTTAACGATCCCAATCGTTTCCTGGTTGCATAGCGTGACATCAATATTTGAGCTTGTTCCCACTCTTCACGCATAAGTGGGTGGTTTCAGATCATATTCAGCACTTCTAGCCTTCTCACCACTATTATCTCTGCTAACGTCTCTCCTTTCTCATATGCTCTACATCCACCTCTCCTTCCATCCGGCCTTCTCAACACATCACTGAACCACAGGGGTGACTTCACATTTGCATCTCCGAGGAATACCACAGAGACACCTCTATAGACGTCATCTATAACTTCTATTTACTCCAGGTATTTTTCAATGCCTTCCCTGTACTGTAAGTACATGTTGATCAGGATGAATGCACCTTCATCTGTTCTTATCTCGACGCAAGTGACCTTCACGTTGAAGTATTGCTCTACTCTTGTAACCGTTATATGTGTATTTAAGATTACTATCGTACTCATGGGCGACGAACCACTAGTGATAATTCTCACCTTTGTTGGCATCTGAAAATTTTTTCCACTTACCGTACTATACGGCTCCTGCACATAAATGATGTCCAAACTCAAGTCCTCAGCCACTTTTCTAATCTCTTCCATAACAGTCTTACTCTGCATAGCATTCAACTGCCAATTTTTTATTTTACTATTGCTTCTGCCGTCCATTATGGGTTGTGAGTAAACATATAACATCTGGGCCAAATTTCCTTTAAGTCGAATGCTATCCGACCGTTTGCCTTCACAAAGTGTTGGTAGAGTTTCTCGACGTTGAGCTTCTCCTTCCTCCTTTTGAAAACTTTATGGACTTTTTCGAGAAGTGGTTTTACCTCCGTCGGTAGATTCATTGACCTTAGTTGTATCCTATCCAGGGTGGAGAAGGCTATGGACGCTCCCTTCTCATGACCAGATCTTATTATGTGCCTCATGGCCAGATGTAGAGTCTGTTGCTCCTCCAAACTTGATAATTGGAGAGTCTCCTCAAGGTTGTTGTATATTTGGCTCGGATTCACTAAGTCATTTTGGTCACTCAAGTTATTTTCTTATACCACAGCTTTTTCTTCTTCTCTACACCCTCGCCTCCTCCTTTTAACCTAATTGTTCTGATAACTCCTCGGAGTACTTGATCTTCCTTTCTTCAACCTCTTATATTTTCTTTGTATCGCTCGCATGTACAAAGACTGGGCCTTTCCTCCAAAACTTCCACCTCTAGATATTCCACCGCTTCCGCTTATCCTTCTATTCCTCCGTGGTTGACGATACCTCTTCCTCCTTTTCTTCCTTTCCAATTGTTGCCTTTAGTCCTCCTACAATTTTTACCTCCTGCTCTACTGCTTTCTTCTTTACCTTTGAACGTTCCCTGTGTTCCTTTGCCCTCCTAACTCGTGATGGTGAAATCCTTTTTTTGCTCCCAGACCTAACTTTACTTCCTCTCAAGTCTGCCCAGTATTGGTCTTAGCAGAGTTGTCAGTACACGTATATCGCCCCTCATAGTCAGTATTTTGTATCCGTCTGTCTAGAAAGAGTTAGTATGTTGGACATTCCCTAGTGTTAGGGTACTTGCACTTTTCTTTTCCTCTACTAATGTAAGGTATGCACTTCTTATTTTCTCTGTACAGTCCTTAAGTTCATGTCCCACTTTCCCACACTGCCCATAGACAGATTCCTTCTTAGGGCAAAATTTCACCCCATGTTCCAGGTCCCTGCATCTGTTACACCTACTAACAACGAGAAAGTCCTTGACTGAGATTAACCTTCTCTCCCTCTTCTCAGTCTTAAACCTGGGCACAAAACCCTCGTAAAAGTCCTTTCTCCTTATTTTACCTTCTAGGTTCTGTCTATAAATCGTGTCCTTCAATTCATCCTCAGTCATGTCCACCGGTACATCATATAGTGTCACTAATGGTTATCTCTTTCTTGGTTCCTCGTACTTGAGACCCTAAAGTGCTTGGACTCCCTTCCTTACCTTATCTGTGTCGTCAACAATTTCAGTTTCAAATACCACAACCTTACCGGCTGGCCTAATTGACTGGATACACATTTTATCCCTTGCCAGATTTAGCTTTGACATTACCTTTGTCTGGATGTTCCTCATGTCCTCTCCCTTGCTAGACGAAATATATATCTTACTTCTTATCTTATTCTCTTGCTCTCGCATGATCCTTTGAGCCAGAGACAGTCTGACCCCCGGGCCTCTCGAATGTCCTGCAGCCATTATCTGCGTGAATTTTGGTCTTCTTATCACCTCTTTCTCTTGCCTCTTCTTACCCTCCTCCCTCAGCCTTTCATTCTCATATTCCAGTTGTTTTATCTGTCCCTCTTGATTGGCAATCACCAGGAGTAGACAGTCCACCTTACATTTGATTTTTCCACGTCACTCGTGCACTGCCTCTCTTGTCCTGAAATAGGCCATTGATGTATTCTTTGAATACAGCAACTGTCTCTCTGCAAACCAAACATGTTAATTTGGAGTTCTGCATTATGAAGAAGTAATTATCTTACCAATGGTCACTGAACTGCCGGTTTTCTTCTGTGACTTTTTTTTTTCTTATGCGAGAAGATACGAAAAAGTTGTAAGGAAGTAAAAGACACATAAATAAGATAGCCTCGTTTATGTGCCAATAGCAATGATTAGGGGACTATTGTTAGCAAAAGTGCTACTTCTCCTTTACCTTTATGACTCCCTTTCTTTCTTCTGAGGTTTTTCTAATGGTTCGAAGAAGAAAAGGGAGGGTGGAAATTCTGGGAAGTACAGGTTGTATAAAATTATATTTATCATT
Organism: Timema douglasi; assembly: GCA_901482245.1. NCBI lineage: Eukaryota > Metazoa > Arthropoda > Insecta > Phasmatodea > Timematidae > Timema > Timema douglasi. The sequence goes on along the minus strand of CABEEJ010007914.1, from coordinate 1,148 downwards.
ATTTTATAATGATAAGTGCAGTTCTTGAAACCATTCTTTCTGACGTTGTTAGTATAAAATTATCTGGAGGCGGGTAGGCGGGAGGGGGGCCGCAAAAAATTATGTAGCGGGCCACAAGTTGGCCAGGCCTGTCCTAAAGTGTTGGACTCATATTGTACTTGGTTGCCCTTAATAGCCAAGATTTAGTATTGCAGTATTTCCTTCATGCCCCACATTAACGCAAGTGAGCTTCCTCTAAGCTACCTTTCTCACCTCTATAAATTATATTAAGCTGTTATTAGTCTTTGTGCTAAGACATCTTACTGAACACAAGTTAGGCTAAGAATAGCTGACAAGCTCTCTAAGTTTGTCTTAGTAATTATCTTGCTCAATTAGTGGTGTCTAGCCCTAGAAACCAACTTGGGTAACTAAGTACCAGAGTAGCAGTCCGCTAAAGTGAAATTCTGAGTTAAATTTCTGTGTCTAGGTGTAATTTTTCAAAATATAGGTATTTAGAATGTCGAGTTTTTCCCCCCCAAGTATAAAGATATTATTAATTTAGATATATTAATTTAGTTATATATATATAATCTAAAATAAACTATCAAAATTGAAAAATGATTTAGTTATTATTAATTATTATATTCAATATTAATCATTTACATACCACTGAGAAAGTATGAAAGTCCCCTTTTGCAATTCAAAACAGTCAAATCATATAATATGAAATATTCCCAAATCCAAATCAAAGTTTGAATATTTAAAAAAAAAAGTTAATAATGGTAAAAAAAATGGAATGGATATATAGCTTTAGTGTTTGTATGTAAGGACAAAAATGAGCGAAACAGGAATAAGGGAGTAGAAGAGGTGTTAATATGCTTGTTACAATGAGTGCAGGGCGGCCATATTTCCAAGGAATGAAATAGAGATGCCCAGAGGGTCAGTCTTGAGATGACTCCTGCTACACTCCAGTTTAAATCCCAAAGAATCGCTTAACTCCTGATTAACTCGACTTCTCTACTTCACTTTTATTCTCCTCCACCTAAAGTTTCACTCATTTTGATTTTTGCACATGAGCCTAATTATTATTATTATTATTATTATTATTATTGTTTAGAGGCCCATCGACACATCGAGGTCATTAGGGCCTTGAAATTTATTGGATACAT
>CABEEJ010007913.1:0-27114 GCA_901482245.1 Timema douglasi | reverse complement strand
GGCACGACATTAGAAACAACACTACACCGACTGGCACGACAGTAGAAACAACACTACACCGACTGGCACGACATTAGAAACAGCACCACACCGACTGGCACGATATTAGAAACAACACTACACCGACTGGCATGACATTAGAAACAGCACTACACCGACTGGCACGACATTAGAAACAGCACCACACCGACTGGCACGACATTAGAAACAGCACTACACTGACTGGCACGACATTAGAAACAGCACCACACCGACTGGCACGACATTAGAAACAACACTACACCGACTGGCACGACAGTAGAAACAACACCACACCGACTGGCACGACATTAGAAAGAGCACTACACCTACTGGCACGACAGTTTAAACAACACTACACCGACTGGCACGACAGTAGAAACAACACCACACCGACTGGCACGACATTAGAAAGATTACTACACCGACTGGCACGACAGTTTAAACAACACTACACCGACTGGCACGACATTAGAAACCTTTCAAAATTAGATCTGTTTCAGTACAGCTTGCGATTTGCGAGTTTGCTCGCTAGGGAGTAGAATCCTCTCGCTATTCGATCGTGTGACGTCAGTTTTCGCAGCGCAGACGTTTCTAAATTAGGGGTTTGCGAGATTGTGTGCAAGATTAGAGAAATACGCTTTCGAATCGCTACTCGCGCGTTTAAAAATTAGGGGCCTTGGAAATACTGCGTCAGGCGCGTGGACACTAAAAAGGTCTTAAACCAATTTATGTTTTAAGGAATATTTTATGGATTGCAAAGATTATTATATTTTGCATCAATAGCAATTGTAGGGAGAATATTCTTGTCTCGGATTACCTGTAGTCATGTCCCTGGCTATGGTGCTGTAGGAAAATATGAGTAGAGAGGTTTTTTAGGGATGATTTTTAGGTGTCTTAATAATGATTTTTTACTCGGGTGGACATCCGCCACCTGGTACATTTTCCAGATATGACGTCATCAAAAATTGTGGCTGCTCGATTATAAAACTGCTCATATCTATGTTAATAATTGACCGATTTTTATGAATCTTGGAATTTTTAGTAATTTTACCTTTATGAAGCAAATGGAGGGGGTCTCCAGCCGGCACGTACTTGCCTGAAAATTAAATAATAAGACTTTAATACGTGAATTATAATATAATGAGCTAAAAATGTAATACCAGTAAGAGTAACATTCAATTATGATACATAGCAGAAATGTCAAATAAGATTATAATAAGCTACCTCAGTATAATCTTGTGTTGATAATTAGTGGCAACGGTAAAACAAGCTAGTGTCGATTCTTCAGCCAAGGAGTTTTAAAATGTGGTTTTAGGTAGCGCTTAGTGTTTTAGAACTAGGGAACCAAGATCCACTTACAAAAAAATTGTCATTCATCTAACAAATAACCAGTAACCAAAATCTACGAAACACAATATAATCGTCGTGTCCCTTATTTTGCCAGAATTTAAATAGTGACAACTAAAAAAGGTTTTACTTTAGGAACTATTATAATGCTGGCATTTTCATTTGAATACCATATAAAATATTTAGTTTAAGTTTCTAAACAAAAACAGATTTAATATTACTTTTACGTCCGATATAGCCCTATAAGCCTGTCCCTGGCTATGGTCATGTACGAAAATGTGAGTATGGAGATCCTTTATCAGCGATGCTTTTTAGGTGTCTTAGTAAGTATTTTTTACTCGGGTGGACATCCGCCACCGGGTACAGTTTATGGATGTGACGTTATCAAAAATTGTGGCTGCTCAAATATAAAACTGCTCATATCTCTGTTAATAATTGACCGATTTTTATGAAAATTGCACTTTTAAATAATATGAGCTTTATTAAGCTAATAAAAGAGGTCTCAATCGATTATTGGATACTTATAATTAAATTGTATAACTTTCAGGTTTTTATTTTTATTTAATTTTCGTCACAGGTTGTTTCAATGAAATAAAGAGAGGGATTTCATAAAATTGTTTATAGTGTCAAAAAACAGTGTAACAGGGTTTAAACAAGTATGAAAACCATACATCATATGTAATAAAAGTGATGATAGTATGTTAAGTACTAGAAATGGTAGAGAAAAAATAGGGCGGCTGCGAAAATGCGAAATGACTGTTACTAACCGTTTGAACTCATTAATTGAGGAAGCAGTACTTTACAACCAAATGGATAATGCATGCAACAAACAATACTGGGATGAGAAGTCCCTTTTAAAGATTATAAAATGAAGATAAAAATAGCACTTCTCAACCAACTGAAGAGGATAGTTCTAGAAACTCTGGAAGGAAACGAGCACGTGACCACATTCCTCAAGCAAGAGTTTCCTATATACGAGACAAGTTTAATATACAAAATGAACACATCAAAGCCAGTAACAAAGAACTAAAACATAAATTGGGGGATTACGTTGTAAATGACATAACGTTCTCAAAACCTAAAGAGACTGACAAACCACTATTTTTTTCCGTAGCCCTTCAAACAGAAGAAGTATCAGATGCCATAAGAAGTTGTAATCCAGTTAGAGAATGTGCTGTTTTACTGAGAGAATCGTTGCAGAAGCTAGAATTTGGGTTCAATGATAAATTTGATGATACTCAGGACGTTACAAGCTCTTGGACGGAAAGTAAAATAACTGAGGTATTTATACATTTTTCAGTGCATTATTCAATGTAGACCCAAACTCAATTGAGGAAGATGATTTATTCGTAGGAGAAGATGAGAAATACTTGCACAAAGAAAGCACTAACAAAAGTAGCATCTTAAGGCGCAAGCTTTATTACAAATAATGTACGTCAACATGCATCGTGTAATTTAAAAAACACACCATTGCATATGATGACAGGGGAATCAATACATGAGAAATGTAAGAGCAATACCTTAATAACAAGCTTTAATCATGTAGGTTTGAGTGTAAAATACAAATAAGTTGTTCGTCACCACCATAACCTTGCACAGTATGCTGTTAGGCAGTCTCCTGATGAAGTTTCAATTCCCACTCATTTCAAGATTGATTCATACACGATTGTCGTCTTCGACAACTTTTACCATGAGGAATCTACCTTAGATGATATAGTAGGTTCTCATGACACTGTATGTGTACTCTTTCAAGACAAACACTAGATATTCCATTTAAAACATGCTTATCGGGGACTGGTCTCACACGAGGGATTAAAACAATTCAAGAGATTTTCAATTCCAAAAGTTACAACCTTATTTAAAACCAGTATAACGTCCTGATTTCCCAAGCAATTAGGAAGTTAGCTCGGATTTATTTATGATGAAGCAGGACGAGAAGAAGCAATATGAAAATTTAGACATGTTATGGCAACTTTCAAGAATTGTACTTATTCTTTAACAGAGTTCTAGAATTTCCACTCCTGGAGAAAACCTCAAAAAGCTTGTACCATCATGGAGTGTTTCAAGAATGTGTTCAAGAGTGTTACGAGAATTAGCAGGCTCCATTGCTTTTGTCGAAAGTTTGAACATCCATCATGAGAAGCACACCCATAGCTTAGATGAAAAGGACAAAGGAAAAGATTTAAAACGTATTTAAAATCGGTGATGATCTCTCTTCTATTCTGCGATAAATACGGTATGAATAAGAAGCAACAAGGATTTCAAATACCATCCACAAAGTCATGTTACCAGCTTTTGGAAGCATCAAAACACTAAGCACCGGTCTTACAGGGGTATCTAGCAAAACTAAGTGGAACAGTTCAGCTCACCGTATGATACAAATAGCTCAATCTCGTGGATGTGATATGCAAGAGCTATTTCGGTATGATCTATCTGATAACTGTTCCCCTTTTATGAACACGGGTTACTGACAAAACCACACAATTAAAGTGCATTGTTAAAAGAGATAGAAACATCTTATAGCAGCAACAATGACGGTAACCTGTTTCAGTCTGATGAGAAGATTCGTTATGTTATGGATGTCATGAATTCATCAAGAAAATGACGAATGATAAGAAAACCTTTGGTGGAGCAGTTCCTGCCTTCTATTCATGTATTTGGGACATCACAAAGAACTGTGTAACAGTCGATTATGATTTGACAGTTATCACAAACTATCACCGAAAGATTAGAGATGAAAGGTGGGGACATTGTTATAGATATTACCCTCATCTATGAAGAGGTTCTATTACCTGTTCAACTCAGCAATTTCTGGGGATCATCAAGGAACAAACTGATATTTCAAGAGCGTATTGCCAATACAGTGATAGCTTCTTTGACTCGAACACCATGTACTCCCAATCACACCCTTAGTGCATCTTATGATGATGAAGAAGATGAAATATCATTAAATTGTACATCTGTGCAAAATGGAAAGCAAGTGAATTACACAGAGATTAATTGTTTCTCAGTAGAGGAATCTGACTTTAGAATATAGATTCATTCAAAACATTTATCCCAGTGTGAGTTTACTAAAATCGTTCTTGTAAGTGCTGACACTTGGATAAAGGTTTTAGCTTTGTTTTACTGGGTTACTCTACTTCGATTTGGTAAACAAGAAATGTGGCTGCGCTCTGGAGTTGGTGATTCCTCGTGACTTTTGTCTGTTCATACACTTCATCATAAACTGTGTAAAACATTATGCTCTTTGCTTCCAGCCACCCATGCACTATCTGGAGCAAATTATACCAGCAAGTTTGGTACCAAGAAAGCAGCTCTTAATAGTGCATCTACAGCATATTCAGAGAACTTTGGAGTATCACCTGACTCGGATGAGATAAAAAAAACTTAAGCCTGTAGAAGAATACTTAGTGCAGTTATTATGGAAAATATCATCTTGCAGATCTTTAGATGAACTCAGATTGTGGATGTATCATCATGGGAAGAATACAGATATTTATGATTTGCCACCCACAAGCAGAAGTGCTAGGGGACATTTGTTGAGAGCTTATTTCCACACATACTTTCAGCACCACCGTATTAATGATATGGTTGTTAGCTTTGACCCTTGTTATTTTAATTTTGAATTGTTATAAGTAGGTGACCTGGCGGTCTAGGGGTAAGGTGTCAGACTTCTATTCTGGCGGCCGGGGTTCAATCCTCGGCCCCGGCCAAGATTTATCTGATTACCAAACCCTTCCTTCACCTCTGACAAGACATCTTGTGAATGTGGGGAATGCCAGGCCTCCACCTATGCCAGGCCTCCACCGTGGTTCGGATTCCACGTTAAACTGTAGGTCCTCCATTTCATCTTGCAATCACCCTACCATTACACATTAGCGTAAGTGCGTATAACCCGAACGGTTAGTAAGACGCGGTGCTAATAATAATAATGTTATAAGTAGGTTTGATGTAAAAAAATAACTTAAAGAAATAGCCCCAAGATTTTATTGGAGCATGTATTTCTTTAAAATGTGCCAAATCCTCGTGTATTTGTAGGGACATTTAAGTAACGTGTTGTCCTTCTGTAAGAATGAAAGTGTTATAGGATCGGATTCAACTTGTAAATATCTATATTAGATAAAATTTGAACATGTTTGTTATATAATCACTCATGGTAAATATTCATTTTTATGGTAATATAATGCCACTTTATTAATGGTATCATGACATTTTAATTATTACTTATAAATCTCCAAAAATATTATCGAACTTGTTGCAAAATATATCATATTGAGTGATATGTCAAGGAATATTTTTTGTACTAATAAAAATTAAAAATAGATTTCCAAAAATAATAATGAATTACTATTTACATAATAGATGTTAATTACAATATATTAACCCAATTTTCATGCAAATCACCTGGTATTTACAGATATATGAGTGGCCGCTATCTTTGATTACGTCATAGTGGGAAAATGTACCGGATGGTGGATGTCCACCTAAGTCAGTTATTTACTAAGACACCTACTAAGGTTTCCCGGAAAAATATCTCCCCACTCAAATTTTCCTACATGATTACAGCCAGGTCCTGGACTACTGTTGTTACTGAACACCAGGGCCCTGATGCACTTTTCCACCCTTAATAATATATCCTCTACAATCGACTTAAACTTTCGTATCACCACCATTGCTGCTCACTTCATTTGGAGGGGTTCACCCGAACATCTGTGGCAGCGATCATTTCCCCATTCTGTGTTCACCATTTCAAGATTGTCACAGTAGAGCGCGTGTTTAAACATGCTTACTGGTATATGTTTCGCGAACTCTCCATATATTAAAGGCCCTGTTCTCTTGGCGTCAATATTACGTTAAAACAATTTACTTCGATGGTTATCGAGGTGGTGAGGACTTCCATCCCTAAATCCTCACTGAATCGCTTAACCTTCCTTTTCCTTTATGGAATGAGCAGTGTCGTATGGCAATTTCTGAACTTCGAAGGGCTTTCTGACTTTTAGACGTCTCTTTTTTGGAGATTTTGGAATATTTACGGAATTTACTTGCTCGCACTCACCATGTAATTCGTGTAAGTAGAAGATAATCTTGGCTTCAGTTTATTTTGACCCTTACAATTGCCACTCCCACAACAAATATTTGAGATAATATTCATAAATTACATATTAGTCAAATGATATACCTTCCGTCATGTCTAACGGTTCGCTTGTGTGTGTGTGTGTGTGTGTGTCCCGTGTAGGCCGTAAAAGTATTGGGCTCGATGTTCGCAGCAATCTCTATCACTGAGAGCTACTCTAGTTTGTAGTGCATAAGCGAAGCAGTGAGCGCCATACAATTGGCTTTGGTTAGCGTCGGGGGAAAGAATATCTGAACAAGCGTTCCTCTGAATCCTCGACAATAGTGTTTGGGAGTCTCGTTAGTTCACATTACTAATGAGGCAGGCAACCGTTATTCCGAAACATAAAAAGTGGCAAGGATAAATTAGAGCCAACTATCTACAGACCCATAGCCTTGACTAGTTGTGTAGGCAAAATACTAGAAAATATAGTAAATACATTATGTATATGGCATTTAGAATCCTTTAATCTGATATCCTATATCTAATATGGCTTTCGTCGTAAATGATACTTGATGGATCAACTGCTTCACTTTGAGACGGCAGTTAGTTACAACTTCCTCCATAAACAGCATTTTTTGACTGTCTTCTTTGATTTGGATAGGGTGTACGACACGACCTGGCAGTACAGAATATTAAAAACACCTTATAACTAAACGTTCCAAGTGAACCTCCCCTTTTTTATAGCTAATTTTATGTAAGATAGACACTCCCGAGTAAGGTCGATAAAAACCCTATCTGTTGTTTTTATTCAAGAAAATGAGGGGGATAGGGGCAATATTTTAAGCATTGAATTGTTCGCTACTGCGCTAAAATAGCATCGTGGACAAAGTGCACTTACCTGTCCGTGTATGCCTTTTGTGGATTACCTAACAATTTACTGCAATTCATCGATTCTCTACGGGGCTGAACGGCGGATACAAGTCACTCTCAACAATTTATGTTTGTGGGTATCGCGTAACGGCTTTCGCTTTTATGCAGCTAAGATGATGATCGACCAATTCCATGTAATATATCCATCTCCCAATATTTAGTTAAAGATGTTAGGTAATGTCCACCATGCAGGTATCCGACTAGATACTGGTGATTTCCGTACCAGTCCAGTCGTCCGCATCTGTCCTGATGCAGGTGAGCCCCCTCTCTCTTACCGGCAGTCCTATCTTCCAGCATCTTACGTGTCAAGACGGCATTAGATGCAAAAGCATGTTGGTTATCATCCTGTGTTCCATCCCTCCAACCGTGTCTTGCATGAAACCAAATGGCGTAAATCAAAGCCAGGTTGGATTCAGATGCTATCGGTCTTTGACACGTGTGGGATATTCCTGCCAAAAGTTATCCACATCTCTACAGGTCGAGTTTCTCCCTGGAATATACACCTGCCTCAATGCCATCTTGAGCGCCAAGTTCCCTAAAATGACCACTCCACATATTATAATTATATGAGAGGACCTTTAACGAGCTCCTCTTCACTCGCGTTCTGGGATCCAAGCAAATCCACACGAATGGCTCTAGATCTGGAGTTTCCATGTGATTAGCATTCGTTGGGGAAGAATCCAATATTAAATTCTGTTTATTTGGCGAATCGACTGTATTTAAGTGTTTTACGGAATTAAATACCATTTTAAACCGTTGTGTTTCTTATGCCATTATTATCACCGTTATGATCTCATCTCCACGGATTCCATGAGTGCTCTGTTAGCACTGTTCTCAATGCACTCCTGAAATCCTCTTGTGCAGATGATACACGAACAAATGTTGATAATTTGTTTGCTCATCACCCAGCTCACCTTCTGTTGGACTCCTGCTCATGCTGGTCCATCAGGTTGACTAGGCAGTCAAGGAGGCGGTTTATATCCCTGTTGAAGCGAGTTTGGGTGTAATGTTTTTAGGTCTAAAGGCTACGTTCAGCGTAGGGCCTTACATACCTGGCACGAGAAGTAGGTTTTGACTCCCCAGCTTAGCACAAGCTGCATCCTTCAGGGACGTTGTGTCACTATGGTCCTCTCCTATACGAGAGGAGGTCATCGTGACAAGACTACGCGTCGGGCATACTTAATTAGCCATGTTTTTTTTATTAAGAGGGTATTCACCTCCAGTGTGTGATCTTTGCGATGCTCCCCTTAGTGTTTACCACATTTTGTTGGAGTGTCGGAAGTAGCACCCTATTCACCTGGCTCTTGATTTTAATGGTGACCTTCGTTTTTTTTACGTTACACGACAGTGCGGATGTAGTCATATTTTTACCCAGTTTTTACGCAAGGTCAGTCTGTTAAATTCCATTTGAGTCATTTTTAAAAGGTGTTTCATTTGGATATGATCGCATATTAAGATTAGTTTTAACACTTTTAATATGTTTGTTTTGCATTTTTAAGGTATTATATTTGAATATGTTTGTTATGTCGTTTTAACCCCCTATATTTTAAAATGTTTGCTATTTCTTTTGAAAGTAGTGTAGGCCCATACACCTGTGGTTTTATAGCAGGTGTATCATCCTAAATCATATTAAGAATACATTAGAGTTCCACTCTTATGGAGTATCTAAGATTAACTTTGTCCCATATTGAGCTTTATTTTTAACGTTTGAATACAAATCTTAGTATTTTTAGTGTGTGATTTTATTCTAGTGTTTTCATCTTCTGATTTGGCAGGTGAATTATTTTTTATTTATTTCCCCAATGAGGATTTTACTTGGTTTTTAGTGTGATTTATGGCCCTGATGGCCTTACTGTGTCGACAGGTCTATAAAACCTAGCAATAATAAAATTAGTTAATATAAAAATTTGTTCCATATAATTAATTTTAAGTTATTAATTTTTTTCCTTATGTTTAGAAAAAAACATTTTAACGAGCGCTTATGGTTTAAAAAAATAATCCTATAAGTTAAACTTATAGGCTGTTTAATTTTAAAACTGATATTACTTTAGAAAATTAAGATTCTTAAGGTGGGGATTTAGAGTACGCAAGATAAGGTGAGTGTTTTGCAGTTTATATAGCTAAACTTTTTTTGAACAAAATAAATAAAATATTGCTCCAGTAGGGAAAAAGAGTTTAATTCTCTTCTCTTGGTGATATCACCAGTTTTTTTTAATATTTGTACAGCATGTCCTTTAGTCTAATGACACCTTTTTTCTTAATTTAAAAAGTGTATTATCTAATGCCACTATGCTCATGAGTCATGACAAATATTCAAGAACTGTTGATATCGCCATGTGAAGAAAATTAAACTCTAGGTTTCTACTGGAGCAATAGTTTATTTATTGTTATCTTCTCGCATCCCCACCTTAAGTATCGACATTTCTCTGTTGTATGGGACAAGTCACTGCCGCTGATCAACAAACTAATCTATAATCTTCTAATGAAGTTTGTTTGTTGAGATTGGTATGATGATGTATTCTATATTCCAGCTAAGACTGGGCCTCCTGGACGACTACCTGTACAATCTCACCGACTACAAGTACCTCTACAACTTCCTGTACACTCGCAACCCGAAACGGTTTGGAGACTACGATATTTTTCTCCAGCAAGAAGAGACTCGCAAGGCAATCCACGTGGGCGACAGCGAGTACCATGACGGCAACCTTGTCGCCATCTACCTCAGCGATGACGTGATGCAGTCGATCTCCCCCTGGCTGGTGGAGCTGTTGGCCAACTATAGAGTGTTGATTTACAGTGGCCAACTGGATCTTAGGATCTCCTACACCCTCACTCTGGGGTACCTGCAGGCGTTGGAGTGGGACGGGGCCCAAGAGTATCGGACTGCGGACAGGTACCAGTGGTACGTGGGTTCGGATCTGGCGGGGTTTGTCAAAACCTCGGGCAACCTAACCGAGGTGTTGGTAAGAAACTCCGGACACATGGTGCCAACTGATCAACCAGAATGGGCCAATATGCTCATTTCTAAGTTCGTTACAGACCAATCGCTACATTAATGAGTACAGGAAGAAACGGTTTGAAAATTCAACGCAATATTAACTTTTTGGTTCTCTTTGGTTGGTTTAGTTATGAATTTGTGTTGTGTTATAATGGTATTGGGTATTTTTTAAATGTTCAAAACAAGTTGATTTTATTACGCTTGTAAAATTATAAAAATTATAAAGAGTAAAAATGAATTCACATGGTTTTGAATTAATGGTTTCCTTTTGTTTTCGATGAGTTCAACTTATAAAAAATATGTGCCATTTATCATGTGAAATAATAAAATTTAATCAAATATAATTTAAAATAAAAAACTATTTAAGTATGTTTTATTGAAATTATTGGTATAATATTGAAAGATTGTTTTGGTTGATGAACCCTTGACTAGCCATCAGCACGAGTTGGTCCCTGTTGTATAAACAGACCTTGACTAGCCATCAGCACGAGTTGGTCCCTGTTGTCAAACAGACCTTGACTAGCCATCAGCACGAGTTGGTCCCTGTTGTCAAACAGACGGGCCCTCGGAGCTTTGATACATCTTAACCTAAGGACACCTCTTGGGACACTATGGGAGAGTTGGATTACTAGCCGTGCCGGAAATAGTTCAACTGTTGCTGTAAACTAAATGTACGGTTTAGTGCGGGTTCGACGGGGAAACTCTAATTGTAATAGCACAGTTTCAAAAGACGTAATTTTTGGGCCTAAAATACAATCAGCATTCTTAAGGTTCATTGGCATTAATTTATTAATTATTTCCAACAATAATTTATCAGCCCCCCTTTCGGGACAGGTTGGACTGGACCTATGACCTTTATAGTTTGTGAGCATTAGGGGTAACATCTTAAACTGGACAAAACTTGCAATGCCTTTATATGTGCAGTACATCGCAACATGAATTACTCTTGAGGGTAAACATCAGTATTTGGTCTATTTTGAATATACTAGGGTCCCAAGTCATTTAATATTTTATTGTTCTAACTATATCGGGGTTTAAGGTTTAAATTATATAGTATGTAGCTCAAAATCATGTCCAGAAAGTTCGAACTTCCATAGCACCTCCAAACGAGTTGCTAAAGAGTGACAACTTCGAGCAGTGACTTTTTATCACGATTTATTTTTAACAAAAATATGTGACCGTTGTCACACTCACTATAATTAGTCTTGTCAATAACTTTGGACATTTCTGTCTCCTGACGGACACATAACCAAACAAGATAACTCTTGTCTTCAAGATAACCTTCTCCACATGTGTTTGTTTAGGCCACACACCCGTTACATAATATGTGATATGTGTTCAAAGTCCAATAGCTGTGGTTATATTATCCAGCGTGTTTCAAACTGTGGTCCACGGAGCCCTCGGTCTCCGCCAGTCAACTGTGTAGTTCTCTTTATTTGTTTTTCACAATATAAAATAACATCAGTAATTAGGATAGGATAGTTTTCAAAGTTGAGTAAAGGACAATTGCCAAAGGCGCTGCCAAAACATGAGATGTTCTCCGTTTATTTAATACTTTTAAACGTGTTAAATATAACTATCTTTAGTGAATGTTGATAATATCAATGTTAAAGTTTTTATAATGGCTCCAGCATCTTTGTTTCCTGGTGTAAGGGCTCCCGGAATATAAAATGTAAGGCCCTGATATGAGCTACGAAGCTTATTAATACCATTTCCAGGCATAGACTTAGTTGTTTCACTTTGAATTTATTTCAGATTCATTATTCATTTTTTAAACATTTATTTTGAGTTTGTCAACTACTATTATGTTCAAATTACAAATAATTAATTGTAACTGTAAATTGATTTATTACTCTGTCCGATGCGAGTGAGTCAGCATCGAGGCTATTTGAGAGTACCGTCTCAATCGGGTCCAAACTTCAGGAGAACGGGCTCCAATCAAGAAGATAAGATAAATTAGTAAAAACACGGCATGTCACGTGACACTCAACAGTTTCTAGTTACCCACTTGTTATCATTTTTTTTACTTTCTCATTCTAAATAATTTCTAGTTATTGTACTAACTAATAAATCAAACGTTAACTGATATTTTCTTTTTGTACAAACTAAGAGGTAATCAATAACTATGTAGCTAGATCCATAATATTCTTACTGAAAATAACCTACATAAGATCTCATTTCCCAAACTGGCCCGTTGAGACAGCGAGCCCAGCTGGATAACGTCAGTCGTCGTGTCCACAAGTGACTGCCAATACAATACCTATATATTTATGACTGCCATGTTTATATAGGATCTTAATATGGTCGCGTTCGTTATAATTATAGCCATAATTGAAACGGCCCCATCTTAAAACATCTAGGATATTTGCTGAACGCAGAAAAATATATTATTTTCCCTCTCATCATCTTTACTTTCTCATCAATAGAGAAAGTATTGTAACTTTGAAAAAAATCAAATTTCGAGGTTATCATGAATTTTGAAATTTCATGTAAACCATAACTCAAAAAAAGTATATTTGAGAATTATATCTGTCTGTCTGTCTGTCTGTCTGTCCCTGTGCGTGGATCCTAAATGGTGTAATGAATTTTCATTAAAATTGGTATCTAGATATTATACGGTCATACCTCGAAACTCTTTTTATCTTGACCTTAGCCCCCAAATTAGGGGTAGTTTATTGGTGGGTGATCTTTTTGAACTCAAAATATTTAAAAAATGGCTTTAACAATTTTGTTTAAAATGTATATTTAGGGAATATTTGGCATGAAAAAAAGCACTGTATCATAAGTGTATGATAAAAAATCCCTTCAAGGGCAGTAAACTGATGGGATTTTTTTTTAGAAAATTTGAGAAATTTTGAAAATGTTTTTTTTATCAAAGCTCTCTCTCTCTCTCTCTCTCTACTTGTTCTTCTGTCATTCAACACAGCGCTGAGAAAAACGGAAAAAAGCCGCGCCTATACCTGAGATTATGAAGCCGGAGTCAAAAACCCGGCGGAGCCCGTTAAAAAGTACCGTGAGAAGATACTTCAAGTTCTCCTGGACATAATGGACGATGCAAACCAAACCAGTGGAACCAGAAGTGACGCAGGGCAGCTGTACAGCCGTCTGCTAAGTTAAGATACCTTAACTTTGATAGGATCTTGGAACAAGGTACTCAATTGCATTGGCCGTATTCAGAGGCTGCAGGATTCTAACATGGACGTCCACGATGCTTCCTTGGGTGTGAAATCCTTCTGAGATAATTTTAATGTTAAAAAGAAGTGTTGATCAGTGAGTAACTTGAAGAAGAATTCGAGCTTTGTCAAGAATAGGATGTTCAAGTTGAAAGACATAAATAAACTCGTAAGATTTGTGAAACGAAACAATAGGTCTATACATTGTTGTAGAAAAATTACACCAAAGATCACACTCTAACTTACTATATGGCGTTAGAAACTAGGAACATTGTTACAGAAAAATAAAATTGAAAAGAGAGAAACGTCTACCAAAGAATATAAGAATTATTATTATTATTAGTACCGCGTCTTACTACCCGTTCGGGTTATACGCACTTACGCTAATGTGTAATGGTAGGGTGATTGTGANTATACGCACTTACGCTAATGTGTAATGGTAGGGTGATTGTGAGGTGAAATGGAGGACCTACAGTTTAACGTGGAATCCGAACCACGGTGGAGGCCTGGCATTCCCCACATTCACAAGATGTATTGTCAGAGGTGAAGGAAGGGTTTGGTAATCAGATAAATCTTTGCCGGGACCGAGGATTGAGCCCCGGACCCCAGCACAGAAGTCTGACACCTTACCCCTAGACCACCAGGTCACCAATATAAGAATCAAATTCGTTTTCAAAAACCTGAATTAAAAAGTATATATGTATACACACACATATATTTGCTTATAGCGCCAAAATTTTTAATTCCATAAAAATATATTTCTAATAAAAGATTTTTATCTTTAATACTACTACAATTTTAGAATGATAATTTATTTATCTAAAATAGTTGCGGAGGAACGATTAAAACTGGAAAATCACCCTGTAGTAAAGTACCACCAGTCATTTTTTATGAGAAAATGGGAATTGCCATCTTGTTTGTTATGGTAAACAATGTCCAGATATAAAATTTAATCAAAATCATTGGAGTGAATCTCGAGAAAATAGATTTTTTTTTTCTTCTCAGTAAACTACACCTAATTTTAGGGTTAGGTATCTAACTCCAAAATACACTCGGGGGGATCTAACGAAACCCCTAGATACCAAGTTTTATCCCAACTGTTCTAGCCAGAGGTACAGACAGACGGACAGACAGACAGGCAGACAGGCAGTAAGAATGGCTCAGCGAGCTACTGCGATGGACCGGGAGGGAGGGTGTCATTTCCTCAGACAGTAACTGTTCAGCGTAGCGCTGGGCAACGGGTGACACTTGTGTGGCTGGTCACTCTATTTATACACCCTGTTGGGTGGTTGGGGAGTAGTCGGATCGTGGCCAAGATGACTCAAAAGGGGTAGTTGGTCGTGTTCCGTCAGTGACAAACTGAACGACCACTAAGAGAGGGGATTAACCAGGTAGGGAAGAAAGATAAAGCAACGGCAGACCTTAGAAGCGCGATTCATATTCTGTATCAGCAATGAAAATGGGGCAGAGCAATTCACCTCACACTTGCGAAAAGCACTCTTCTACCCCTTCAACATTTGGTATAGGAAATATTTACATGACTTACAAAAGGTCCAAGGTCCATATATTCCTCTCCTAGACACATGATGTATGGTTATTTACAAAGATGATTAGCTTATCAGTTAGACATGGGTACATTTCTATCAGTAGACCTTTATCAGTTGGGGCTTACAAAAACATACTGATATTAGCGAGTCATCAGTTCTAGCAAACAACAAAATGGTGGTTTATAACATGGTTACTATGTTTGAATAGTTTTATCGATATTGAAATTATACGTAAACTGAGTTCGCGTGAGGTTGTACTGAACTTAACTAGAATAGGCACCCTTCATGACCTTTGTGGTTACTGGTGCTTGGCCCAGGATGAGGCCGGACAGCTCTCTGAGCGGGTTCCAGGAGTGGAGCTGTCCTGGAAGTTTCATGGAGTTCAAGTTCTGTTAAGATCAAAGGGCTTACCTGGGTTTTTAGAGTTAGTTGCAGCTATCCCTGGTGCACTTTCTTTGGGGACCATCGGGATGAGTCACCCAGTAAACGGTCCCTATCCCCCCGTCTATCATATATGGTCAATCCCATCTTTGGGCAAAATCAAGATGGAGGCCCTCTGTTGCATCTGAGAGGGGCTTGGTCCTCCCGATGACTTGGTCTAGCTTTCTGAACTGAGCAGCTCATTTTTTAGGCTCTTTAGAGTACCATTCGCTCGCTAGCTCGTGTATTTGTTGCATTGGATCATCCAGGACGTTATTGCCTTCTGGATGGTTCTCATGTTTAACGTTGGGGAATATCCACTATACAGAGTGGTACAAGGTACGTCCAAACAACAGCTGACTTAGCGTTATGCTTCATTTTTTCGACTGCACTGGGTAAAAAAAATCTGTGGAAGATGCAGGTCCAATTTTCGGTGGTTCTGGGTAATATGCAGTTGAATTCCTTTATTGATTTTCTGATATATCCAATCTGTTGGGTTGGCTTGGGAGTAATAAACTGGGGTCGTCTAGTGATCTACGTTCCATCTATGGCAAGCGTTCCACCAAAAGCGACCGAGATATTTGACAAAAACAGCATATCAACTAGTACGACCAAATATTGCACTTGTTTATATAAACGCGATGTATTACGTGCCATGAAGGTAGTAAAGGGATATTGCATGCTGAATAAGATCATTAATAAATAATAAACTATAATATACCTGAATATCAGTACTTTGAACAAGGTATCAAGTTGGCAGAACTTTTGAAACTAAGTTATCCTGGAACTAACGAGTTAGCTCTAGCCTGTAAAAAGCATTATAACGCTTAGGCCCTACTATAAAGTTGAAGATCCGTCCGGACGTTTCACCGCAAAATGGTAGCTTACTAAGAAAGCTAGGAAAATAATACTCATGCCATGAGCCAGTGCCACGTGGACTAGTGAACAAGATGGAAGTATACCATGGCTTTAGAGAGACCCAGGATACAGGGAAAACATACCTATATAACATGTGAAAGCAAAATATATAGACTCATATAGATAGATTAGCTTAATATGGCAAGTTTAACAATACACAAGTAAAATAAAATACTGGCGCCCTCCAGTTTTCCCAGAGTATGACAATTAAGAATCCCTGCAATACATAACTCTAATTCGAGTACATTAGTACTCCCACACATGTAATTCAGGTAGCGAGAAGCGCCGAAATTAATGTACAACAAGCAAGTCCCTGCTTGTGCTCGACACGGGTAGCCTTATTTAACAAACAGTTGGTCTCGGCCAGGCTCGAGATCTAACCCGATCGAAACAAACAGGGGTTAGAGACGACCCCCAACCTGAGTAAGTCGAGAAATTGCGGGCATGCCAGATGGGCAGAAAAACCCACAAGTTGAGCACCGCATCAAAGGCGAACAACATATATGGCGTGATGCACCCAAAATAACTCTAGGAAAACCGACCAATAGCTAATAAGTAGGGGTCGGATTTATGCACTAAATTTTTTAAAAAAAGGCAGGCAAATAGGCACTAAATATTTCAAAAATAAGCACATAAATAGGC
The DNA here is from genome assembly GCA_901482245.1 of Timema douglasi. NCBI lineage: Eukaryota > Metazoa > Arthropoda > Insecta > Phasmatodea > Timematidae > Timema > Timema douglasi. The sequence continues at coordinate 10,062 of CABEEJ010007913.1, read as the reverse complement.
ATTATAAAGTAAAAAAGTCAGTAAATAGGCATAGTAATGCAAAAAAAAGCACCAAAACACTCAATTCTTTTATTATTCAATCTTAAAATTCAGCATACACTTTCCATAAACACAAATTAATTACTATTAGAGTTAATTACCAAATAATTCTCAAGATTATCAAGTGTAAATTTTGTTCCGTTGTCTGAAAAAATGTTTTTTATAGTGTGAGAAACTTCTCTCGACTTCACATGAAGTCGTCGGGCAAAACAGCTGAGCTAGCTTGACTTCTGGGAGTGGTGTAGTTTGTCCTTCCAAGATGTCCGCAATACTTGCCATCACTTTCCACCCAGGGTTTCGCTGCAATACTCTGTTAAATTTGTCGACGATGGCTGTGCCAACTGAGCCAGGAGCCTGATTCAGGTTTTCTTCTATTGCCTGCGTCATCTTCACAGCTTTCATAAGAGACAAATCCTTCACCTCTAAAATTGTGATTGCTCCAGGAAGATTTACAAAATTGCTTTTTACGTATGCCAGTGATTTCATCAACAGTAGCCCAGAAGTATGATTATCCAATATCTTCTCGGATCTTCTCAACTATCTTAAACTAAATAAAAATAATATATATTGTAAATAGTTTAAATCGATACAATTTAGTTAATATTTTTAATGTCAGAAAGAAAAACTGCTATTGTAAAAACTTACGGTTAAATAAGTTGATTGCAAGTAGTGTTTCCTCAGAGTCGATTCATCTGGTATCTTCATGTTGATATATTTGTTGAGAAAAGTATTGAGATCTGGATTCTCCAGCTTCTTCTAAGGAATACTTGCACCTATCATCGCAGAGTATAAGTCGGTAAAAAAAATCGCTCTAGGGTTTTATCTGCATCGTTAACTTTAGGAAAAAATTGTTTTGATCCTGTTTCCTTTCTGCAATTCTTCATGTGTATTGCAGTATTTTTGTGTTGTTCTAGGTGATACATCTTCTAGCATTTTACCTAAATATTATATGTGGAAATTTTCATCCAGTAATATATGGGAATTCTACAAATTAACAAGGCATCACCTAACAAGGGAACTAAGATTTTTTTTTTGTAAGATAGTTATGCTGTAGGACGGTTTCACCCAATGTGGGAAACACTGGTATAAATCTTCATTCTCGTGTTATCATCGTCGTGGCCTGCTGATGACGGGATGTAGATGATATCACAAAATAAAGGTAGACCATGGCCACAATATGTAGGGCCTATATCACAACACAAGGAAAATCATGTTCATTACACTCATATCACTAAACATATTAAAACCATGTTAGTTACACGCGTATATCTAAATTAAGAAACATCCTGATCATTTCACGTACATCCAGTGGTGGATCAAGGGTGTGGCAGATTTGGCACGTGCCTTGGGCGCCACCGGGTGGGGGAGGGGGGTGTCACTAAACTGTTTCTATTTACTCAGCTGTTATAATTTCTTTTACTTTTTTATTCCAAATACTTTTTCATTTTAAATAATTTTTAGTTGTTATATTATTAAGTACTAAATCGAACGTTAAATATGTGACTTTGACAGCCAACGCTGCTTCCTGACGTGCGACAGCCATCATCTCATCAGGAGCAATGCTTCCTAGATGTTCACCTACTTCTTGGTGTATTTTTGGTACATAGGATTGCCCATACAAGGCATATCTAGTACTGCAGACAACTCTTCCATCTGAGGAAAACTTTGGCCTGTGTTTAATGCCAGTCACCATTGCGGTATTAACATTCATCGGTGAGTTTTGGTTTGCAGTATGGAGTGTTTCGAGAACGCCACACATCTTGCACTGCAAGTGTTTTGCCTGTAATATTCATATTTGAACATGTGCAGTCGAACGAACCCTTTATGCTTTATGGCTTGAATACATTACAAAAAGTACTGTGAGTAGACTATTCTGCGTCCTTCTATGATAGAGAATGTTTTTAAAACAATTGTGTCCCTGGAAAGAAAAAAACAAAACAAATGTGCATTGTAGCTGGAGGTATTTAATGCAAGGAGTGGAACTGGAACCAGAACCATAAATGTTAACTGATAGCTTTGGCACGGAAATTGAACCCCAGACATGCACGGAATAAATTCTCGTGTACATGTATAATTTTTCAACTAAATTAATACTAGGCCTAATTTAAATTTATCACCTTTACACTGCCACGATTGTGCTAATCTTAATTTTAACCTGTGATATTTAATTATCATTTATTTTCATTGCATTCACCATTCGGTATATTGTAGTTCAGCTTCTAATTTTAATATTATAAAGTGACACTCCTATTAAATATGAATCATATTTAATCAGAGCAGCTTAGTAAAAACTGAATTCAAAATTTGGACTTAATTTATTGTTCACCAAATAAGTTAACACTAAAATGTATTCTGTAATATTTACCGTTGTGAATACAATGATGTCTTCGACTCATCTCTGGAGTATATGTCCACCACATCTTCTGTAAAGGTACTGCTGCTAGGCCTACCAGTTATTGAATGTGTTGATATATTAACGTGTGCGCTGCAGTGAGGAAACTCTGAATGTAAAGGTGTTGTGCCTCACTGTTCAGTCAGCCCTTGTATCTCTCCTCCGCACTTGCACCGGCCGCTCCAACCACCCTCCCTACTGGCTGGACCGCCCCAAAGAGGCGACTCCAGATGCACCAGACGCAGTTGGAAGAGTGGCAGACCACCTGGAGGACAAGTATTAACGTGGAGAAGAGCACAGCAATGCTCTTCACATGGAAAAGAAAGTTCTACAGGCCGGCCCCACCTCGACTGTTCGGAGAACAGATCAGATGGGCGGACAGTGTTAAGTACCTGGGACTTACGCTGGACATCCAAACTGACCTGGAGACTACACTGCAACGAGAGACTCAACAAGGTGAGGCAAAGGCTGGGAATCCTAGGCCCACTGCTTAACAGGCATCGTGCCCTATCTACAAGGAACGGTCTGACTCTGTACAAGCAGTTGCTCAGACCGATCCTCGACTATGCGTGTCCCGCTTGGGGCCACCTGGCGGATACGTATATGAGGAGGATGCAGGTTTTTCAGAGCGTGTGTCTGAGGATCATTGTGGGCGCACCTTAGTATATCCGGAATGAGACTCTGCATCGCGACCTGGATATGCCTACCCTCTAGGACCACTTCCGGGGACTGGCGCAGTCCTTCTACGCCAGACTTCCCGGTGCCACCAATCCTCTTATCCAGGGGCTTGGGAGCTACGTCATCGATCCTGGTGGGTGCCATCGACGTCCCAAAGCACTGCTCGGATAAGCGATATGTGACAACAGTGGTTTGGGAGGCTCTCATCCAGCATCCCATAGAGTAGTGTCTCCGCAAGTAACTCTAAAAACACTTATTCGGTTCCTCAAATTTTCTGTCCCTCACTATTATTAATAATACGTTACTCTGTTTCAGAGCTTCGCGAAACGCGACAACCCGTCTTTATTTGCGAACCACACGGTGTGGCCAATATGTCGGTACGTGTTGGAACTTGCTCTCACGCTCCCCTTCAGGGAGCATCAGAGCATGCCATTTGACTATGACTATGAAAACTCCCCTTCCTATTGGCTCGTTTGGTGGCCATTAACAATCACGTTTTCCCGCACCAATGGGAAGTTCCCTTTTCTCTCATTGGACAAGGTCAGACAGCAGCGGAGGGTATATAACACGTTGAATTCTAGATCCGATTCAGTGGTGACCCACCCTGGAGAACCACCGATACAAAAGAGCAAATAAAGTGTCGTACTTTAAAGAGCGATTTAGTTTGGACTCCCTCTCTTTTCACCGTTCCTACCTCCCACCGCGACTCATGTTGCCGGGACTCTTTCCTACTTCCCACCGCGATTCATGTTGCCGGGACTCTTTCCTACCTCCCACCGCGACTCATGTTGCCGGGACTCCTTCCTACCTCCCACCGTGACTCACGTTGCCGGGACTCTTTCTTACCTCCCACCGCGACTCACGTTGCCAAGACTCTTTCCTACCTCCCACCGCGGCTCACGTTGCCGGGACTCTATCCTACCTCCCACTGCGACTCACGTTGCCGGGACTCTATCCTACCTCCCACCGCGACTCACGTTGCCGGGACTCCATCCTACCGCCCACCGTGACACTCGTGTTGCCGGGACTCCCTCCTTATACCCCTAATCTCTCCCCATCTGCTTGTCCTCGTCACCGGCAGTTCCACGAGATGGTATATACCCACCGCTCCGGCAAAGCCCACCGAAGGAAGACCCTGAAGACAATATCACCGGTCAAACAATACTCCACCCGAGGGCCCAACTCTTCTACCCCGACAGTCACATCCAAACCCCCAGACTCCACTCCAACACCTTCAAATGTCCCTACCCCTGAGGTAGCTATTTCATCTAGTCTTCTCCTCTCACCAACCACCCGACCTCCACCTACCCCAATTTCCCCTTTAAGCCCTAAGGGCTATCATTTGCATGTCCTAGCCACCCCACAACCAACAGACGTTTTCTCCCCCATCTCCCTTCCTTACCCCCACCCATTAGATCCACGGGACCGGTGCCTAGCCACCAACGTCACCAGGAGACTGGTCTTCGAATGATGCAACCCACTCAACCCGAAGTTGCAGTTAGGGATGACAAAGGGAGGATACCAATAGTATCAGATAAAATGCTGGGAGGTGTGCCCGAATGTGGAGAGGGGATTATTTGAATTGTATAACTATGAATATTTCTAAAATAAAAATGCAAACTATTGGTAGGCCTATATAAAATAAATAAGTTTTTAGTAAGGATTTTGTGGTCTTTTCGTCTTAGGCATGATTAATTTGGTTATATAGAAAATATATGTACAGATTTTTAGAGCTTTTATATTTATTATATGTAAAGCACTAATCCTGAAACATTTGTCAATATTTAGTGGTCTAAATCCCGCAGTCTCCAAATTAGTTCTTTATTTACAACGTACTAAGAGGCGTACATTACCGGCTGAGGGAGACTAGCTTCACGCAGCCCCACAATGTAGAGCAATAATTCACAAACACGTGTCAATACTTAGTATATAATCCTTGATTTCAACCAATAGTTCTCAGTAATGATTATAAATTTTAGGTTTCCATCCAAAAAGTTGTTTGAATTTACAATATATCATCGATAAGCTTCTAGAACGTGATAAAACCCTAAATGTTGCGATATTTAGGGCTAAACATTATGGGCTTTGTTTAATATGGAAAAGGCAAATTCACACTTACTCAGAAATTAAATGTGTTGCTCAAGGTTTTTATGTTGTATAACTGATTTTGGAGCTTTTTCGGTTGAGACTACTAATCAGGCACTAAACATTCTAATAATTGTTTTAGAATTAACCTTCACGTATCAGAGTTGAATTAATTTTAGTTAAATTAATTTTAAAACTGAGCTGAATTAAGCTTTTTTAAATTAAATTTTATCTTGCGTATAATGATTAAAATTTTGCTTTTTTGATATAGTTACAGTATACATATTTTAAGAAATTAAATTGTCCATTGCCACTTTGTTAGTAATTAGTATATGTACAGTAAAAATATACTTTTTTCTCTTACTTATCTTCATGTAGGCCTAATGTTTTTTGTGTAGCCCAAAGAGTGAGTGGAAGCTCATTGGATTTATAAGAATAATTACAAAGACCATAAAAAATGTTTTAAATTTAAGCAACAAAATTCAAATTATTCTTTACTTCACGGGACCAGCTTAGTGAAAATTCCGGATGGGATTCTAACCCCGTCCTCCTGAATATAGGAGCAACACGGCAAAATGAAACTAACACGCAACCGTCAAACAACGAAATAGGTCCTGTTTTTGTACTAATAAATCAGTAAGTACTTACTTTGATCCATCAATAAAACGCTTCTTCCCCTTATTCCAGCTTAATTTTTGGTGGCGAGCGGATAGTCCAAGTCTAGTTTTTATTTTCTCTATGGTGGTGGTGGTGCCCTTTGCTTGTATTGTTCATAGTCAGTAGTTTTAATTTATCGAAAGAACATATTCATTCATACATTTACATTCACATTTATAATATAACTATGTTGTTGTTATTATTATTATTATTATTATTATTATGCACCTACGCTAATGTGTAATGGTAGGGGATTGTGAGTTGAAATGGAGGACCTACAGTTTAACGTGGAATCCGAACCACGATTGAGGCCCGACTTTCCACACATTCACAAGTTGGGTTTGATACATGTCTTGTCAGAGGTGAAGGAAGGGTTTAACAATCAGATAGGTGGCCTGGCGGTCTAGGGGTGAGGTGTCAGACTTCTGTGCTGGCGGCCGGGGTCCAATCCTTGGTCCCGGCATAGATTTATCTGATTACCAAACCCTTCCTTCACCTATGACAAGACATCTTGTGAATGTGGGGAATGCCAGGCCTCCACCGTGGCTCGGATTCCACGTTAAACTGCAGGTCCTCCATTTCATCTCACAATCACCCTACCATTACACATTAGCGTAAGTGCGTATAATCCGAATGGGTAGTAAGACGCGGTGCTAATAATAATAATAATAATAATAATAATAATAATAACAATCAGATAAATCTATGCCGGAACCTAGGATTGAAGCTCGGACTCCCTGCACAGAAATCCGGCACCTTACCCCTGTGCCGCCAGGTCACCACCTATGTTATTCGTATATAATTATAATAGCTATCATAAGAAAGCCAAACATACACAACTGTTCGGAAATCAGGACCAGTTTGTAAACAAGATTTATTCAAACATTTACAATAAAAGCTTCGGCAGATATTATTTTAAACATTTTTTAAAGAATACCTAAAACTTAAAGATGTACTGGTTCACTGTGTGACGTGCGTCGACTCAACTCTCAACAAGGCGAAGGCTGACATCCAACTAAAGGAGCGCATGCACATGGAGTCAACTCCCTTTCCTTCTTTCTCCGGCTATTCTTTACTTCCAAAGCGTAGATGGAGGATATGGCTGCGCCACTTGATGGTTGAAAAGCATTAGCTTTGACGCATCAAAACATCAAAAGTAATTAGCAATTATCTTTACAGTTTCTGTTGTGGCCTTATCAAAAAATTACTTTATTTGTTTCTGAAAGGTTGTATCTAGGATTATCTAGTAGCTACCCTCGTCTCATAACTGTGACAATATACTTAAAGGGCCATTGAAAATGAGCAAATTTTGAATTTTCATTAATTATATATATATATAGAGAGAGAGAGATTATTAAAATGTGAGGTTGAGAGTACTAGATAAGCATGTTCCCACCTTTTATCTTCATTTTGGCTTAAGTCAAGTTTGGAAAAAAAAAAACACCATACCTAACAATGGTCTATTTCCTGAACGTCTGTAACACTTTCCAGCGCTTCGGTAGGCACCCCCCTTAAGCCAAAGAAATGTTTCTCCATAATTAAACAATATTTCACCATTTTTGAAAAACCTTATAATTTGTAGTAAGGAACAGTAATTAATGGTAGTTATAATAATAGAATTCAATATAAAGAATATTTCAATGTGAGGTAGAAAATATGTTTTAATCAGCTTTGAGTCTGAGATCAATTGAGGATTATGATATGAAAGCTGTTTTTAATATCTAAGAAGCTATTAATATAGACATTATTAAATTCAATATTTAACAAGATTACTAATGTAATTGTCCTGAATATTAATAATCATTTGATGTAATGAATAGTAAAATATGGAATAGAAAATATGTTTAAATGGACTGAGTCTAATATCAATTGAGGATTAAGATATAAACGCAGTCTTAATAACTAAGAAGCTATTGATATTGACAATGTTACACAATTCACAATATGACAAAATTAATAAAAATGATATTAAAAGTGATGTAAAAGCAATGATTGAATGTAGAGTAGATAAGTAATTTAATAGATATTAATCTTAAATTTCAGATTAGCGTTAGATTACTGTCCTTCACGAATTCTAAAAAATCTTAACATATTAAAAATGTGAGTCATTTCACATATAATATAGAAGTAAACATGTTAAAATACATGTGCCATAAACACACGAGTCAAATTAAAGTTAAATACACATTTTGATGGAAATTGATAAGTTGTAAAGTTGAAGTAGAACAGTTATCAAATGGGAGAGAATAAATTAAAGTGAGTTGGAAATTGAATTCTATTCTTATCAGATGTTGTAATTCCCTTGTTCCTTTTTGATGCCGAGTGTGAGTCAGTCACAATTCATCTACATGTTTCGACGCGCGACAGCGTCATCCTCAGGACATTAAAGTTCCAGATATGAGTTCCATCGGCAGTGAATGGAATACTGACCCCCACCCTTTTGATCCCGTCTCTCCTGTTCAATGAGTTTTGTGCACCATATAAAAGACCGTCCATGAAAATAAACTGCACTCTTGGACTTGACTTGGAAGTAGAAAGACGAAGCCGAGGCTTCAAGGACTTATTTAAAATGTAAGGAGAAATTCACTTTCAGCGTAATGATAAATTTGTAATTATTCAAAATTCTCTTTCGGCCATTTATTTTTATAAATTAGTAAAGTCAAGTATTATTCTTCATTTTCTAGAACATTGAATTAACTTTGAACTACTTAGCTTGTAAATTTTATTTCACAATTAATTTGGTAATGATTTACTTGGGAGAGTTAATTAATAACATTATATAGTAATATTCAAATTTAGTAATGCTATGCATTATGCTTTGTATTCATATACATTGAATTAACTTTGTTTTGCGTAACATTCCTATGGTATTTTAATGAAAACATTTAAATTTGTATGAAATAATTTCCTTTTGGGAAATATCAATGTTTATAGTTGCGCATATTCAAGGTCATTGCTGTTTATTGTATCTATGCGTAACGAGTTTAAATTTCTTCTAAATATATGCATATTGTTAAAAAAATTGACATACATTTAATAAACTTGCTATTTATGACTTGCAATCTATCAATACTATATTTAAGCCATGTTATCCCCCCTAGGTTTAGGGAATTCCACTATCCAGGCACCGTTTTTTAGTTTCAACTTTAACCTGTCTATATAATATTTGTAAATGTCTGAAGGAGGACCGTAGTTTTTCCCGCATCTAGGATTGAGTTGCGTGCACTGGGGACGTATTATGTACCCAGCATTTGTCAAAACAGTAATTCACACTGCTCACTCCTATTTGTTTATTTCCCCTTTTTAAATAAAATTAGATTATATTTTCTTTTCGTGTATTTGGGCCCTCTAATTTTAGATCTAGGGCTACAGGTTTATCTTTTTTTTTTCCAGCCCATGGCAATTGGGGGATGTGCCCCCCTCCCCCTCATCCATGAAACTAGTGGCTGGCTACAGTCTGGCGCATGAGAGGTTGCCTAGAGGTAAATGTACACAAAATGCTCAAAAGATGACGTTGTTTATTGAGAACTATATAAAGTACAGAATGGTTTTCACTGCCATGTAACCAGTGATCCCATAGCCAACCGCCCAGGCGAGGGCTCGCGAGGGCTGTGGCAAGGGGAACACAGCGTACACGATCGTGTGGAGTATCCTGGTCAGTGCAAATACTCGGATCAAGTTAATGGCAATGAATGGAGCAGGGTTGGTAAACTGGTAGAAAAAAGAAGCCACGAAGAATATTGGAATGTTCTCAAGGTCGTTCAAATGTGCTCTGAAACAAAAATAATAACAGGCTATAAATTGTGAGCAGTTAGAAGATATTTTTGAGTCGGACACAAAACTTTTAATATTTTAAATATAGTTTGATACATGAAATATTAAAGATAATTTCTCCGTATAGCCATAGAGAGTAGTTTACACCCAATTCTCCTTGTTGCTCCATAGTAAGTTTTGGCACCCATGGACTTGTACAACCCCTCTAATAAAATATTGTGCGTTTAACCGGGTTAGAGGTGGATTAAAGAATCTACTGTGAACATCCCAACAGATTTCCCCATTCTTAGCTCAAAACATGAATTACCATTTACATTTACTTTATGGGTATGTCCAAAAAACTTATTCTGAGATCATATTCCTAGTGTACCCTCTGGGGGTATTCGTGCCTACTGATCCTCAGAACCCATCATAACAGAATTATTCTGTGATCATAT
>CABEEJ010007912.1:2023-27116 GCA_901482245.1 Timema douglasi | reverse complement strand
TCCAGGCAGTAGGGAGGGGTTAGAGCGGCCGGTGCGAGTGCGGAGGAAAGATACAAGGCTGCCTGAGCAGTGAGGTACAACAATTTAAAGAAACAAGTCACAAGTGTTGCACTTAGTTATGCTCTTTAAACCTTTTAATATCAAATTTATTTAATTTAACTAATCATACTTTGATGTGCCTCATATTCACACAAATTGGCGAACGATTTAAAAATGCCACGTTGCCTTGTATGGGTGTAGGAGAGACAGATATATCAGGAAGTTTACTTCTCTCTTACACAATGGTGTGCAGACGATAGCTCTAAAATTTCAGCCACAGAAGTGTATCCAGTTATATTGTAGAGACCAATGATCAAGTTATTGACTGATTGTAGAGGAGACTGCATCTGTGATCTAAGGAATGGAAGGGAATAGAAAGGGAGGCTGCTCGGCTTTTCTTTGACTTAACGAGGATTTAAAACTCATTGGACTGTTGGTGAATCTCCGTGTATGGAGAGGTTTATGTCATGTGGCCTAAGGACATGTGTTTAGTATAGAATTTCTAAACGACTTCATTCCTGGTGCTATGGCTATGTCAGTTTATTCACCTAATTTCATATAGCAAGCCAAATATTCACACTCAGGAGAAACTACATTATTTACCTTTTTATTTCACTGTATCACCTTTACAACTTTCTCTCAAACTGTCCCACCAGTTCAGGAGGGGTGTTAGTTCACCCTCTTCACTTCCCGAGACAACACTGGCCTCACATACACCATGCTAGATCCTCACGTCAACCACCCGAACTACTTCTTCCCGTGGGAGAAAACCCTCCGCGACCCGGCCAGGTGCTCTCGTGGAGGTTTATGGGAAACACTGGGCGTCCGATGACGTAATGTTGGCACAAGCCTTTTCACACACATCCGGCACCGGGTACCCGGTCATTGTCGAGCTTTCACACTACTCCGGTTTTGCACTCGGTCCGGACGATACCAGTGAGTGTGTTTAGTCACTCACGAACCACAATGGAGTGGGAACATATTATTGCGATGTGGTTTTTGTATAGACGACGCTGCCGTCATAAAATAGAGGAAAGAATTAATTGAATGCATCCTATAAATATGAAATGGGAACATTTTGGAGCATTTTATACGTTGTTTGAGGACTTATGAAGAGATGAAACCAAGTTTTTAACTACTTCAGAATGTCTGTTTCATCTTTTGATGAGTTACACAATCATTTAAAAGATAATATCCAGCATCAGAATACTTATATGAGAGATTGCATCCAGCCTGTTCAAAAGCTAGCTGTTACACTTAGGTAAGTAGAACCCGTTTGCCATTTTTTTAAATCATTTATTGGCACGTTAAATACAATAAAAATAAAGTTAAGTGAATTCAATAGAATCCAATGTAGATTAATTGTCAGACATAGCCGGGGATGGACTATTCGATGGGCTGAAGACAGACTGCGGAGCAGAAAACTTTTGGCCGTGAGACTGGTAAAACTGACTTCCAATTGATGGAAACATCTCTAGTGTTGAGGATTTGTAGTTTGGTGTGGAAACTGCTGAAAGCTCAACGTAGTGGCAGGCTGGTGGGACGAACGCATTCGTTTCTGCTGTTTAATATTTGATAACAATAATTGTAGTACTCCTATTTTAAATGCACGATGTCGTCGTCATCTAATTTTTCCAATGATGGAATGATCCCTTTGAAGAATGGCAAATGTCGATCTTGCAGACGTTCTTCCAGAGTTTGTGTCATTTTCAGCTCTACTTCGTCTAATTGACGCTTTCGAGATCTCAGCTCTTTCCGTGGTTTTTTGAATCTATCAATTTTTTAATTATTTTCATGTTCAGATATTGGTTCAGATAATCCTACATCTGTTTTTTCTTAAGATTTTCCCATATTTTCTGATAAACTATCATGTGTCTGCCGTTCCTCAAATATTTTATTTAGGAATTGTAGCTGATCGTTGTATACATACTTTTTTATATTAGAAGCACCAGCCCCCGATTTTGTGACTTCTTTATGTTTTTTACGAGATTTTACGAAGGCATTTCGGATGTTTCCCCATTTATTCACTACCACTTTACCTGAAATTAAGTAAAATAATAAATAGTCAATTTTGTTGTTTCATGTGTCTGGCGAGTGGCTGTACTTTTACAGATCTGCACTACAGCTACAGAATTGGTATTTCAACAGCGAGAAAAATAGTCAAACCTGTATGTATTAGTATCTGATGTGTCATGCGGTTGGAATGTATACCCATTCCTACAAAAGAACAGTGGAAAACGATCGCTTCAAATTTTGAAAGAAAAGCCCATTTTCCACACTGTTTAGGGGCAGTTGACGGAAAACATATTTGGATAGTCAACCCACTTGGTTCGATGTATCATAAGTACAAAGGTTATGCGTCAGTAGTATTAATGGTGGTAGCAGACTCGGAATATCGTTTTATTTATGGTGATATTGGAAGCTATGGAAAAGATTGCGACTCTAAATTATTTAAAAGAGCTTCACTGTGTTCATCGATTGAAAATAATGAACATGAATTACCAGCTGATAAATTCCTATCAGGAACGTCAAGCCCTAATGTGCCGTATTTCTTAGTGGGAGAGGAAGTATTCACGCTACACAAACATCTACTTCGACCTTACGCTGGATCAAATCTGACTTTAAACAAAAGAGTTTTTAATTATCGTTTAGCTAGAGCTAGAAGGTATGCAGAATGCACTTTTGACATTCTCAGTCATCGAGCGATTAACTTAGAACCAGATGTTGCAGTAGACATTGACAAAGCTTGTGTTGTCCTACACAATTTCGTCCGTGATAGAGATGGATATGAGATAGAGGATATAATGACAATACCTGGTCTTGATAATGTACCTAGAGAACAAGTACTACGCGGGGGATTGACAGCAACAATATAAGAAACAAACTATCTGATTACTTTTTAACGAATGCTGGAGCCGTCAGTTGGCAGTTATCAAAAATATAAGTTTATACTTTCTACATGGACTCTTTTGAACAAACAACAATACTCACTAAATGTGCATTTTTCAATATCTCTCAATCAAAAATATAATTTAATACTTCCTGAATTGTAACTTTTGAATAAACAACAATACTCACCAAATGTATTTTTATCAATATCTCCCAATTTCTCGAAGTCACTCATAATTTTAATACACATTTCTTTTCAAGCTTGTTTTGTCGCATTCTTGTCTTTGTAGATTTCGGCCGTTCTCTCCCATAGACCTGGCTTCAACCAATATCAATATCTCAATATCACGCGCCATTGCGTATTGTGGTGTAACCTCGAACAAAAAGAGACACGTCTTGCTTCCGTAGATGCTACCGGGTGGCTGATGGCCGGCACGTGTGAAAGCATGCATAACATTCAATACACCACTACACGCCCGGTCGGCTAGCCGTCAGCCAGCAACCGGGCGTGTAGTGTAGTGGTGTGGTCCGGCTACGACCCGGTGGCCGGTAACCGGGCGTGTAGTGTAGTGGTGTGGTCCGGCTACGACCCGGTGGCCGGTAACCGGGCGTGTAGTGTAGTGGTGGGGTCCGGCTACGACCCGGCGGCCGGTAACCGGGCGTGTAGTGTAGTGGTGTGGTCCGGCTACGACCCGGTGGTCGGCTAGCCGTCAGCCAGCAACCGGGCGTGTAGTGTAGTGGTGTGGTCCGGCTACGACCCGGCGGCCGGTAACCGGGCGTGTAGTGTAGTGGTGTGGTCCGGCTACGACCCGGTGGCCGGTAATCGGGCGTGTAGTGTTAGTGGTGTGGTCCGGCTACGACCCGGCGGCTGGTAACCGGGCGTGTAGTGTAGTGGTGTGGTCCGGCTACGACCCGGCGGCCGGTTGCCGGCTCCGGAGCGTGTGAAAGCTCTCATACTATCCCATACACCTCGCGACTGGATAACCGGTACCGGATAACTGGTTCCGGTAAATGTTAAAAGGCTCTTATTGCACAGGTGATAAAGAAGTGTTGCCATCTAGTGGAAAAGAAACTTGGTGACCGGAGCAAAGTTCATCTTGCGTGATAACCCTAACACTAGCTCACCGCGTTATTTAAAAATCCCTCAATCGGTTATGTCTAGGTTGGATGCGACCCAGACCGCAGTTTTATTTGTATTGTGCATACGCTGTTTATCTCAAGGTCACGGGGCCTCAGCTATCATTTTTCCCAGTTGTTCTCTAGACCTCCTATTTTGAGGTGACCGAGGTAGTGGCATGTCCTTTCTATTTTCATTCACGCATGCACCCGCGCTCTCCCGGGGTGGAGACGACCCACCTTACTGTTAATGTTAAAGATTTGTTTTACAACTTTGATAGGTTTTTTTTCAGTAATAAAGTGATGTAGGGAAAACAATTTTCTCCACTCCCGAGGAGATTTTGCGAGAATCGCAACGTCTGCAAGAAGAATCTGACAACGAATTGGATGATCATCTTGATGAAACGTGCTCAGAAACGAATGACGATATTTTACATAATTACGACAATGTAGATGATATTTTTGATTCGGAAGAGGTAACGGATATTCATGAAGTAATAGGATTAAACCCAGTTGACCTGTATGGCGAGATACATTTTGTGCTTGGGAAAGATAATGATACAATATGGACAGATAAACCTTTATTTTCAAAATTTTCAAAGCCACCTTCTGCAAACATAGTCATTCATCTTCCGGTGCCTAAGGGTGCAACGAGATGGATAGCAGATGATTTAAAGATATTTTCGTCATTTTTCACAGATTAAATGCTAGACAAAATATTGTGCCATACAAACCAAGAAATTGAAAAAGCAAAGATTAGGTACAATTCAGTGCAATAGTTCATATCGCCTACTAACGCCATGGAGATCAGTGCTTTAATTGGAGTGCTATTTTTGAAAATTTGAGCTTAAACGCTGATGATATGTTCCCCCCACATTTGCCTCCCCCCCTATTTTTCGAAGTTCAATGACAAAAATGATTTGATTTTCTCCTCACGAACCTTCGGTTTTATGATAAAGATACAAGATAAATTCGCAAGTCTGATGACAAGTTTGCTACTTTTCGGGAAATGTGGAACATATTTGAAAATAACTGTACAAAATTCTACACGCCATCAGATTATCTCAAAGTTGACGAGACACTTCTTAGCTTCCACGGTAGATGGCCCTTTAAGATGTACATTCCAAAGAATGGGCTAAAAATTATCCCACGCCAGAACTTCTGTTTATTTTATGGGAGGCATACCATATGTAGGGAAAGAACGCGAAAAGAAAAAGGTGATTTATCTTTGCCTACTCAATACGTACTACAGCTCACTAAACCACTGTATAGAAGCAAAAGAAATGTGACATCAGACCACTGGTTTTCTTCTCATAAGTTGACTGAAGAATTGAGCAAGAGAAAACTTACCTTTGTAGGGACTCTACTGAATAATAAACCACAAACGTCATCATCAATGTTGTCACATGTGGCAGAGATGTCTTCTTCCTTTTTATATCAACACGATAAAATGCTGATTTCCCACACAACCAAAAACAAACACAAAGTACTATTGATTTCATCTATGCATTTCACAGGGGAAATAATCAAAAACTCTAAGAAACCTGAGACTATAGAATTCTATAATTTGACAAAAGGTGAAGGGGATGTCCTTGACAAGCTTTTTCATAATACAACAAAAAGTAACGGTCACCGTTGGTCCATGCGTTTCTTCTATGGAATTTTAGACATTGCTGGAGTGAATAGTTTTGTACTTTACAAATGGAACTGTGGTGGAGACTCCTATTCAAATTATGCAAGATCAAATTTTCTATTAAAAAAACTCTAGCATTTGCCTCTGACAAAACAATTGAAGATAAAGAGGGTGCAACAAATATCTTCCGAGGGAATTACGGGCCACGATTACTAGAGTGTTGGGAATGCAAGAGGAAGTTGAAAGAAAGGAGTCACCATCATCCAGCAAGAGAAGAAGATGTGATTTTTATGATAAAACTAAAGAAAGAAAAGGAAATGAGTTTTGTAAGAGATGTAATAGATGCTTGTGTGGAGAGCATAAATTGGTATTATGACCTCCGCGCTATTGTGATATGGACTCTGATGAAGGAGAACAGTGATTTTATTTTAATATTGAGTTTTAGAATAGTTGTGAGGTTTTATAATAATTTTATATTTTATAATGCTTTATATAAAACTTTCCGAGACTGGAGCAATTTTCCCACTCAATACTTTGGAACTGAGCCAATTTAGTATGTGTTTCTCATATTAATTAGTAAACGTTTGGTATTTTTTCTTCTTTAATAAACAAATATTCAAGTTTCCTGTTATTATTACTTTTTTAGGTAATTTAACCAATGAAAAATTAACATAAAAAATAGGGTCGGATCCGACCCCACTTTACCAGATACGTCCTCAAATATACCTTATTGTTTGAGGGATATTATTATTTGATGAACATTTTATTTTTAACGCGTATTTTCTTTCTCGGGCCTTTATATTTTATTCAGTTTTTAATAATGGTTTATTTACTCTCGCCTTTTTCCTTAAACTGCCACGCCTATGCTACTTTAAAAAGTTCATTTTTAAATTATGTTGCCAATGCTTTTGATTTGGAACCACTTTTAGAACAATTAGAAGTTTTAAATTTAGAATCATCGTCTCCAATTTTCTCGGAGAAAATGAAGAGGAAATTGAGTTTTTTTTTCTCGTCTGGAAAATGAGATAATTACCTACTTTTCAACCCATAGACAGGCTTTGGATACATTGATAGAAAGTCCCGGGTTGATCTCCACGATGGGCAAATTGGTTTCCATCCTTATCAAGACATTCTCAAAATATGAGAAAAATTAATATTCAGGTACATGTTCTACCTCAATTTTTAACTATCCCAAAATGAATCAAGCAATTTCTACTTTTTCATATCTACTCATACATTACCACATACGTTTTTTGAACTTTTAAATGTGGTTTTCCGCCCAAAAACACTTGCTCTGCCATCGAGGATATGATTTATTGAAATATTTATACTTTAAACGTTTTTCATTTCTCCATGCATTTTTAATAGTCAATGATGGACTATAAATTTAGACTCTTTCTAAAGCTAACTATGTCATAAGACAGCATTTCAAAGATATTGTATTGTTATTTTTTTGTTCATAACTCAAATTTTTATATTTAAAAAAAGAACGCTATACAGTTAGAATGATTTCTCTCATAAAACCATTCTACGTGCCAGGTAGCCGAGTTATCACATATTTGAGGAATTGGCAAGTGTAACTTTGTAATTATATGAATACTCATTAGCAAGAGATAACTCAAGGGTTGAGTGAGAATTAAATATTAAATAATACCCACTTTAACAAAGATCAAACCATGTTCTTATTTATTTGCTACCAATCCATGTAACACATTGTTGTATTTCATGGTAATTGCCCCATTGTTGCTTTGAGCACTATTGTTTTGCTATCAAAATCATAGATAGTTGGTATTTACAATTATGTAAGATATTGTTGTAGAGATATTGTTGTAGAGATCAGCTGGTCATGATCTCCCAGTGCACCCAGGAGGTTTAGGGAAGTAAAAACCAATATTTCTGGAGCTGCCCACTCACTAGCCCCGAATTTTAAGATTCTTGTTATTTTCTTCTCTACTAGCCGTGGCAAAATCATTATTCTCCTTTTATAAATATTGAAAATTCTCTAAAATTGTATTTTACTTTTATAAATCTGACAAGTGTTGGTTCCCACACACGAGATTTTTTCATAAGGTGAGTGGAGATTTAATTTCAATTTTCATGGCGGAAAGTGGAAGAGGCAAGAGAGGAATGGGGTGGAGGGCGTAATAGAAGTAAAGGGGTTAAGGAAATTTATTTTAATTGGGTAAAGAAGAAAGGATTTAGTGGAGATGGCCCGAGAGAAAACTGAAAGGAGGAGCTAGCCCATGTCCCTCCTTGAAATTGTTTCGATATAGATGAAATGTTCTTGTAGCAAAGCAAGTGCAGATGTTATATTAATAAAGTGTAATATATAGAATATGATCAAATATTCTGTAAGGGTTCTCTCCCCGTCTTCCTTCCACGCCTTCTTATAAGTCCACATCCCTGTTTCCACACACTATGTATTAGCCTGCCCGACTGGCGCCAGTGCAGAAACAACCCGGACTTAACCTCGGGCCTCTGGGTACCCCAACTCGCCACTAACGGGTATAATGGATAATAAAATGTTAAAACTCTATTGGTTAACACCACAACAATAATTATAAGTTATTTATTCTCACCAACATCTTCCACAGCAGTACACTCCAATAAAATAGTCCTATTTATGCACAATAGCCAGTTCTTCATCACAACACAAACAATACTTTTCTTATAAAAAAAACACAAACAATCATATCAACAATGTTTCTATGTGCTACCAAAACAAAAGAAATGTAATATCCACAGAGGTTCTAGTACTGGCAAGAAATGTACTTCTTCTTTGTTATTGTTAGACCACACCCAAGCGCAGGCATCACTGGTCCTTTCAATTCTGTCAATGTAGTGCGTATGAAGATGTATGTAATTATAGCTATTAGTGTAATGCAACTGTTACTTGAATGCTTGAAAGCCATCACATATTGGAGGTCACATGGGCTTGCAATATACCGGGCTGTAGGCTATGAGGAGAACAGGGTTTAGATCCCGGTCGACTGTACGGAGTTTCTCAACTCTCTGCACGCAAGTGTGGGTACATTTACTTTAAACAACACCTCTCACATTCCTCACCCATTAGTATTAATATGCTTATAGCTCTAACAATAAGAAAGGGGAGAATATAAATCACAAAGAAGTGATACATCAATGTATCTAAAATTACATAGTAAATAAAACTACAGTTACAGAACCATTAGCTTTATTGTTTTATAACAAACAGAAATTAATACAATTATTTCACAAAGCTCAATTAATCTAGTGAAAACATATGTGGGCTAGCTCATCGTTGTACTGACCAATGAAGAAAGATGTACACATTAAAAGTAAATGTTAAGTTAGCTTGTAAACTTTTCGCAGTCCAGGATCTTCTCCGCTTCACTCTGAAAAAGAAAAGAACAACTAATATCAATAACAAAGAAACGATCCTATCAGTTTCATCCCTGCGCGGCGTGTAGATTTGAAGGAGTGGAATTAAAGGAGATCTAACGTGATCTTAATATTGCAGTAAATAAAACTACCGGGTACTGATATAGCACCATTTGAGGCACTTGATGGGCATCAACCTCGGCACCATGATTGGGCAATTAGGAGTCTCACCCACATACCTGACAACGGGACGTGACAACCACCAGAAGGAAATTCAAGAAGTTGTGCTCGGCAAGATATTAGAGGCAGCAAGGACCAGAGCGACGAGTGAAGATATTAGAGGCAGCAAGGACCAGAGCGACGAGTGAAGATGATAGCTCTACTAAAGATTATCCAAACTTAAAACCAGATAGTCCCTTAGCATTTTCAGCGAGGCTTGATGACAGTGAACCTGGAGTACGCTAGAACTACACAAAGACTCGACCTATTCGAGAAAGATGTCAATAAAAGTTCCTGTAGGATGTTTCCACTAAACCAAAGTGATGAATATAGTGGTGTCTTCATTATC
Organism: Timema douglasi; assembly: GCA_901482245.1. Taxonomy (NCBI): domain Eukaryota; kingdom Metazoa; phylum Arthropoda; class Insecta; order Phasmatodea; family Timematidae; genus Timema; species Timema douglasi. Next base: position 17,511 of record CABEEJ010007912.1, on the reverse strand, counting down.
TTTATATAGTGTACATTATCAACAAGCTATGAGTAGGGATATGCAAAATGTGTATTTGCGATAGCACACATTTTAACACGAATTTTACTGTTTTCACGCAAATAACACAAATTTAAGTTTTTTTCTTCTAAATAAACAATTTATTTGTAATTTGACAAAAACCACATCATGAAATACAATTTTCAATGTAGTGACACTGGCTATAGTGCTATGCCAGTGCTGCCATTTATACAGATAGTATCAATCTTTTCTTATTGTATAGGTATAAAACAGATCACAGAAAAAATTAGTGTTTTCAGGATATTTAGGCCTTTTTTTTATCTGGGGTTAGCATTAAAAATCGCAATTTCTATTTTTACACATTGCGATATTTAAGTTTCGATAGATCAATTTTTTTTAACCTTTAAAAGATTTCGTACTAAGTCCAAGTAAGAACATTTATATATATGAATCTTGCTACAGGCAGTCATGTTTGGCAGAGTTATATCTTATTCCTTTATCTTTATTTGATAGTAGTGTAGTCTTCTATAACAACATTTGTTGGTGTAAACCTAAATTGATAATCGATTATCTCTATATTGCCATTCGTAAGACTCGGGGTAATTTCATCGACGATGTGTACTACATGTTTGTCGAGGGTTGTGAACTCACTTAGAAATGATTGTGTAGGCTACACAGACTGGGTGGATTGAATAGACACTTGCTATGGCGACTGGTAAAACGTGGTTTGGGTGCGCGTGTAAAAACAATATACATTGGAACAGTATGGTGCGTAGTTCATATAAGGCACACATTTCCAAGTAAAATTATATTATATTATAGACATAAATCGCATCCTAATGATATTACATATTGGGATTCTACTGTGGACAACCCTTGATGGACGACTCCTCTCTTTACTGTAAACTTGTGTCTGCAGTGGCGTATCCTGGTAATGCAAGACAGGTATGCTGCCACTTAAAATAAATATGTACTCCTCCTAATTAACCCCTTCCCTTTTTAATTGGAAAATCAGCTATATTCAATTATGCAACGATAGTTTAATAGCTGGAAGAAAAAGTTTGACTAAATAGTGCATATTTTCACTTACAGGTTTCACTTGAAGAGCAGAGCCATTCTTCTTTATTTTTGTAGAAGCTGCTCTGTTACGACATCAAAAAATGTATTCTTCATTCTAATTTGCTCAAAAGTTATTTTTCATTCAACAATAGGCTAGGAATGGAGAATTGATCTTGACCTTGTGTAGATCTGTGGCAAATGTGGATTCGCTTTTATACTGAAAACAATATTTCAACAGAAGAAGTAGTTGCTGGAATAGTTCTTATCAATTCTGCCAGTTTGAACACTTCTTTAAAGCCTGAACTGGGATCATTTTCAACCAAAAACTGCAGTAACTCATGAACTGGTTTATTCTAGAGCTCACCCGAACAATAAAGTACCACAAGTTCATTCTTCAATCGCACATAGTCAGACATTCCTCCATAAACGTCTTATAATTTATTGATGAGGTCCTCTGGAAAATTTTCTTGAAACTGATATACTTTTAACAATAAAGAAGGTCGGAATATTAAGTTCCTTTAAATCCGCAAACCTTATTAATGTGTGAACGCTAATGGCATCAATAATTTCAAAATATATTTTAGTGACATGCATCCTTTCCTATACAACCACGACGTCGTTTGTTTGTAACTGATTTAAATTCTTCTCCCCTCCTTCCCAATGCCGCATACCAAAGCAAATTAAAGGCAGTATCTCATGATCGTTGAAGTTAATTCTATATATCTTCTATTTTCTTGCGCAGTACAAAATATCAAAGCTTCTTGTTTGAAGTAAATTGTATAAATCATATCCATATTCAAATAATCTTTAAATATTTGAAGTGGGAAAATTGTATTTAGCTCCTTCAAGAGAGCCAAAAAGCCTTGTGATTTAACCACTGTGTAAGCATCCCGCTCTCCAGAAAAATCAATCGCATTTTCAAAAAAGTCAATACGCTCTAACCAATGATCTTTCACTGTATGTCCTAATCTGGAAGTGAAGTTCTACCTGGTGGGCGCAACAGTTGGCAACTTCTTATAAATTTTTGAGAGCTATTGTTATTTTGGACGCTTTTGAAAAAAATAATCTGAAAGGCCATTAAAGGTTTGAATAAAAATAATAGCAGTTTTATATATTCGTCAAACCTTGTTGCAAGATGAGGTTCAATATATGGGCATAACAATGAGTAAAGAGTGCATTTGAGTAAACTTCCATGACCTTTTATTGTAAGCCATTCAAATGACCTCCCATCACAGATGCTCCATCATAAGTTTGCCCAACTAACTTCTCTTTAAATTTGTATGCTTCTACCATACTAAAAACATGTTTAAACGAATCTTCTAGGGTTCTGTCCTCACTAACGTCTGTAAGCCCAACAAACCTTTCATAAATAACCCCATCTAATACCTATCTTAAGACGGTTGACAGCTGTGATTTGTGTGTTATATTACAACTTACATCCAAAAGTATGGCAGCAACGGTTGAAACCTTGACTTCCTTCTTTATTTCATCAATGAGAACTCGGATATAGCCCGAGTGAGATCATTTTGCGCAGCTGGAGATGTTCCACGGAAAACTATAAACCTCTCTAGGTAATGTTTCAAAGTGCTGAACTCTAAATAGTTGCCCTAGTTGAAAGAGTCATTACATTCGTCACGCCCTCGGAAAGGAAGCTACTGTTTACCAAGGAAGCATATCGCATCAATCAGGCGTTCCAAAATATCTCGAGTCTTTTTTTACAAGTCCATTATTTTGGTTGATACTTTTATCGAGCATGAAGCATGAAGTACACTCATTGTCAGACAAACATTTTTAATTGAAAAAAACCCATTAGACATGGTTTTAAGTATTTTTATGTCCCTGCCTACCTTTACTTAAGTAGTTAAGATCATAAAAACCATTTATACTCCATACTCTTCTTTCTTAAGAAAATATAAAACAAGTTTAGTAGGACAATTTATTCCTCTTTCGCAACCAGTCAACCATCCCACCGTCTTGTAATGAGCTGTTGAAAAGTGGTGTGTGTATACTTCTGTCTTAGTTTTATGTACTGTTTTTAAGAGTGGTAGCTCAGGACATGGTTTACCGTTACTTACACTCGATAGTTTTTCACTAAAACTTAGTGAAGAAAACTTATTTCTACCGGGATCATCAAACACTCGCATTTTGGGCGTATGCCAATTATCTCCTAAATATTAATTAGTTACAACTTGAAACTTACTGTCACTAAAATAGTCTGTACTCCCAGCAACTAACAAACACGAATAACACTCCGCGTGGGATGTATCCCAGCTCCGATCTCACTTTACAACTGATGGAGCTGTGAACAAGCCGCACAAATACCGACATGTATAGCTACAGCCTGTCCCCCGCCCCTCCTATACTCATTGTCAACAAAACTTGCCAGTAGACGTGACTCCGAACAGACAAGCACACACAGACACCACGAAAATAACCGAGAGGTCGGCGGCTGCATGCATTCGACAACAGAGACAGCTACAACCAATATTCCTCTACTCTAACACCACTTGGCTGTATGCATTCGATAACAGAGCGAGTTACAACCAATCTTACTCTATTCTAACACCCCGTGGCCGCAAACTCCATCTAGGTGGGAACCGGATTACGTATCCTGTTGTGTGCGGTTCACAAGCGTAACATTAGAAGAGAAATATTTTACAAAGTAATAATATTATTTTTATTTACCTTCGGGCATAGATGTGAGACGCACGCTTAGCATACATAAAAGATATGCCATTGTGTGCCTGACACCATGAGCCAAATAAATAAACAAAACAAAGATTGTAAATTGAATCATGAATACTAAATGAAAATCGACATTCACATAACAATTAAGTTGGGGATCTTGGTACTGTTTTGTTTGTGTACAGTCCAATTTTAATAGGGCGGGTCTCTTACAAAATACAAACAGAGTTTTTTTCTGTCATATTGATATTATTTTACCATACATACTTATGTTTTATTTCATATGTATTGATACAATCTATCAAAAGTGACATCCAGAGATAGGATGACTTTATGTATGACTAAATGGGCTAGGTCTGGATTTATGTATAACGTATTATTAATAACGAACAATGCATACCTCAACATTCAACATATAATTAAAAGCATTCACAATGAGACGTAATGTTTGTTGACTTATGTATATCGTATCCTATTCATAATTTTAGAATGAATTTCTATTTTACCCCAGTTAGAATTAATTTTTTGGAACCAATAAATCGTGTAGCACGAAGGATAGCTGCACAGGATATTGTTATAAATACGATATAGTTCGATGAGTTTAATCTATAATTTAAATACAATAATTTATTAATACTTTTTATTAATGAATATTGTACTTTAGAAGTATTACTTATTTGCTTGCTTAATTACGTACTTAAGCACTCTGTGTCATTAGGAACTATGAATTTCATCACCACATTTATAAAAGTGCGTCACCTTTCACTATATTGAGCTAATTCTATCCAGTCTTCTTCATTATACCCTATTTCTTTCAGGTCCATTCTAAAGTTATCCTCCCCTCTGCCTCTAGGTCTTGCCAATGGTCTATCCACATGGGGTTTGCCAGTCATTACCTTGAACAAGGTACTAGATTCTCCCATTCATGCTGCATGTCCTGCCCACCGTAAGCTACGAGCCTTAATTATCCTTACAATTTATTGTGATGATTACTGTAGCTCATATTTATATATTTCATTGATCTCTATAATATAACTGGATTGATCTGTGGCTGAAATTTTTTAGCTGTCATCAGCATACCATTATCTAAGAGAGAAGGAAGCTTTCGGGTATCTCTTTCTCTCCTACACCCATACAAGACAATGTGGCATTTTGACATCGTTCATTAATTTGATTGACTATATGAGATAAATCAATGTGGGATTACTTAAATGAAATGAATATGTTAGTAAAAGCTTTGAAGAACATAACAAAGTTCAAAACCGGTTAGTTTTTTTCCTTTAAATAAGTTGATGTAGCCTAATATATACGATGATTTTTGAAGGAAACTCGCTTGTAAGGCTTTATCTCGTACCATAATCCTACCCTATATATTTATGTTTAGGTAGGATAAAAGATCTTCCAGAAGGAAATTTCTAATCTCGTTCTAAGTGGCCGTTTATCCTACAAAAATATTATATATATGATAGTATTCTGGCATGAAATAAAGCCTTACAAATCGGGATTACTACTAAAAACTTCTTACAAGCCTATAACCTAAATTATCATTTGAACGTAAGACTTCTGCACAAATTTTGTCATTCAAACAAATGTAATCAATCTTAAAGATACCTTATTCATTATATTTATCGAGCTTTCAATATAATATGGTTTATGAAACAAATATACAAGCTAATAACCAACTTTAAATATATAAGTATAGTCTTGGCAGACTATAAACAACATTGATGATAAATACTTATTTAAATATATTAAAGATTGTATTCGTATTTGTACAGTAATACCAGAAAAACTGAATTGCATATCCTTTAATGCAAATGTTTCTTCAGGAAAGTGTGATATAATACTTCACTATTTTCAAACAATAACACTTTTATTCATCAGAAACATTGAAAGAAACCGTTAAATCTTTCTCTCCTCAGTGTAGCAGACGATAAACTTGAGCGTCACGCTTTTGTCCTTGGAATGTGTATGTGTATGTCCATCCAGTTATATTATAGAGATCAATAGTGTATCCTTATACACACTCCATGATCTTTATTGTTTGTTATCGAGTATTATTTTATGAAGTGATTGATGTCGTTGGAGCATAGATTACTTTGTAATATAATATTGTATTTCGTATTTATGGCTGATGACTGTGTTTTACCCTCACCTGTATTAGTTTGTTGATGTACATGAGGGAGTCCATGGTTGTCTTGCAGTTCTCTGGTGTGATACTTCTCTTTCCCCAGCTTGGGGAGAAGTTCACCTGAGCACCGCAAAAAGCCACCAGCAGGCACGAGCTTACCAGAAGGATAACAAGTAGTCGAACCATCCTGAAAAAACATTAATACAACTTTCAAATATATCCCAGAGACATTCACATACAAATTAGGATTATAAATACAAAATTAAAACAATTAGTAGCACCATGTGATTGGGACATAATCTATAATACCTTGGAAAATAAATATACCCTACTCTCACAACAATTAATGAGAAAAGGGAAAGTTTTATTTTTTTATATATAAAATTAAGTTTCAGAAATGAATGTAATTATTATAAATTAGTTTTATAATTTATTTATATTTTCAGTGCATTTAGGAACCAATGAGTACCTTTATTAACAGGTAAATACATACTTATATCAATTAGGCTCAGGTTCCAGAACCCTGGTATAAAATGTAGCTATTGTGATCACTGCTTCCACGACCTGAGTAAAGGTTTAGTGAGTCAAATGTAAGCAAGGCCGTAGCCAACAGGGTAAGTTTTTGGGGGTCCAAGCCTCCATAAATAAATAAAAGCTGAATATAAAAAATGAAAATTGCTCTATTTTCGGTTTAAGCAAACAAAAAAAAAAATCGAGTATGCAGGTATTTTAATAATGGTTTGTCCTTGTGTTCACTATTCGGACAACAAAGCTGTGAAGACTATGGCAACATATTGACAAATGAATAGTAAGTATCAGTGAGTGTGGCGAAAACTGTGGAAGTCTTTGAGGTTAGGAAACAAAACATTTCAACGTGGAACTACGAGAACACTTCGCAAATGTGTATTCAAAGAAAGAACACCAAAGGATGGGATACGATTGGGAGAGGGGGGTGGATATCAATCCACAAACAGCTTGCAGCTAAGATATTATTTATGAGTCAAAGTTTGGTCAAGTTGGAAATAGCTTTATGTGAAAAATGTACAAATTTTGACTATGTAGCAAGTGTGACTGTAGGTTGTATGGCCCCAAACTAATAACATAATTATTATATATTCTAGTAGGCCTTCTTTAATCAAACTTGAATATTTTATTAAATATTAATTAAAATTCTTTAGGCACAGCATCCACTTCACGTGTAAATTCTTTGCATAGGTTGCATTAGGTTATGCTAATATTTAATAAATAATGTAGAGATGTCATATTTGGTATACTATCAGTACTCATGAATATTAATAAAGTGAAATAAATATTATTTTAATAAACCTTCATGTTCATGTATGAATATTTACCAATAAAAGGCATTTCTCTTGATTATTATGCAGGATCTTTCAGGAGGAATAGCATATATTTGGGGATGTTATAATATTAACTATTCCGAGTAAAAAGGTTAAGATAAACACGTGTCCAATTCTCATTGGATGCGGTGATGCAGCTGTTTGAAACTGATGCGCACAGCTCAGACCTGAACGAGGGCTTCGGAAAAAGATGATTTCCCACCAAATCCTCATTCAGGTCATTAAATGTTAGTTTCGATGATTTTCTAGGTGTACACAAGTCTCTTAGTAGGACAAATGTTTTGCGGCCAATTACCGTGATTAATGTACAAACTTTTGTTTTCTGCTTCGATTGTATTGCACTTTATATAGTTTTAAAACCTTTCTATACACGCTGACCACGATTGTTCCTCCATCCGGGATTCCTCTATGGAACTGACGCCAATCGCTCGTGCCACCATTTCAACAGCGTTTTATTATGGCCTCGTAGCTTGCCTTGTATTGTCACGTCTATGGTTCAGATCTTCGTTGCTATTGTAGTGTCCAAAATAGATAAGTACAGGATACTCAGTTGGAACTACACGTTCTTTCTTTCTTTAACAGAAATACACGGCATTTCACGGTTTACAAGCACCTACTCGAGTCCAACAACCGACTTATCTTCAATCATTACGGCAGAATTCAAATGACTATTTCTTATTTAAAAAACTTATCAACTTTTGTGCAAGGCGGATAGTTTCACATTCATTAGTGATGAAAATAACTTTTCTTTGTGAACATTTCTCAATTACTGAAAGGAGAATATATCTGAAAGGCGAACTATCCCGTAATTAACTAACTTTCTTTAAAGAACAAAAGGGAATGCATATTGATTCATATGCGTCCCCTCTGTATCTATCTTGAAGACAGAAAATATTTTCAAGTATTACTTTACTTGTTTTTAAAAGCTATTAAATACATTTAATTTATAAACTTTTACAATTAATTATTGATACTTATTCAATGGAAATGAATATAAATCTAATTAGATGAGATTTTTTAAAATTCTTATGAAAACTATTTACTATTTCTCGCCATGGAGACGACACATCATATAATTATGAATTTGAAAAGGTATTTAGTTTGTTTTGTTCATTGTATTTTATTGTTCTGTTACGTCTCATTTTACTGTATCCAATTGCGACTATCTAATAGTCTATGTTCAATAAGTTAATTACACTGACACAATATACTAAAATATCGTATTTCACAGAAGGTCTGAATATTTATTTAATTTACTAGACACTGGTGGTCTGTGTACCTGTGCTACCATCCATTTCTATAGGTCCTATGACTCCTGGTGGTCCTAAAGTCTGCTATACCTATATTCCCTGAGCAAGGCGTCCCACACAATTATAAATATAATGTCTGTACGCCCTTACATAGGTTCACTCTAATTAAAGGTTAGGGTGCTGTATTGTTATATAGTAGGGTGTTTTTACTACAGTCTGGATACATCTTCATACTTGTGTGTACTTATTTTGTAGCGACTGTTGTTTTCTATTGCAGTAGTGCATTATGGGGTGGTCTGATGAAAGTACAAACTGCAGGTTTTGAAATTCGAAACAGGTACATCAAACTCACGTAGCTGTCTTCAGTTACCAAATATGTTGGCGTTAGTGCTAATATTTATTCAGGTGGTATGGCTTTCCTGTAGTTATTGTCTTGCTTGGAAATGTTCTCCTCGATTTCTCTGAGTAGCCAATAAAAATCCTCTTGTGGTTTGTGTGTAAAGTTGTAAAATAGACTCAAGGACGTTTGGAGCTGCAAATCTTTTATAAATGTTCTACTTCCGTACGTTTGACGTATCCTTAAAAATCCCGACACCCAAATTTCTCTCTTTTTTACTTTATTCCGCACAATTTCTCGCATAGCTACAAATGAATTCACCATACAAACTAATGCTACCTGCTTCTCGTCAACACTCCTCTCCATGGTACACTTTCTAATCTCTATTTATAGCCTATAATTAAAAATACGAATACCCAACTCTCCCGGGGTACCTGCGAATGGGTGAAACCAACTATTTTTCTTAACACCAATAGACACCATTCAGTGAATTGGACACTAAAGGCTATATACTAAGGTTAATTATTATAAATAATTTGCGTAAGTAATAAAATTAAAGAATCAGACGCAATAAGCTTAGGATAAATTACACATACATCCTAATTCATTCATAAGTTAAAAGGGAGGGGATAGATCTTCACGCTCGGAATGGGAATTGTGGGAACTATTTAGCGGTCATGGGAGGCTAGAAAAAATTATAAATTCTAAGTCGTTCTAGAAGCTATCTGAAGTGATTTTTATAGCAACATAACCTCCTAATTTGTACTTGTACCTACATTTTGATATGGTTTGAACCATAAGTAAAACCATATACATTTTGTTCATAAAATTTCGGGGAGGGGGGCGGGGGGTTGGACCCCCAAACCTCCTCCTGACTAAGGCCTTGATAGTATGGTGTGGATGCAATGGCGGTGCATGATGGAAGTAAATCGTGCGTTAGGGTGGATGGAGCTTTGAGCGAATGTATTGACATTGAACAGGGTGTTAAACAAGGTTGTGCTATGTCCCCATGGTTGTTCAATGTTTTCATGTATACGTGTATGAGGGATGCTTGCGAGCATGCTGTATTAATGGCGGAGAAGGAACGTGACTACAGGCAAAATGGATCTTCGTATAAACGTCTCCAACTAAGTTGATAGTTTTTAAGCACGGATCCGGAAATGATTGTCAACATAGTTTTAATGGAAAACTGTTAGAACAAGCGAATCATTTAATGTATGTGGGCAGGTGTTCTGTAAGAATAGAAGGATGGATGGTGAAATCGACAGACGGGTGAATACATCTCGGAGTAACGTAACTGCCAGTTTTTCTGATGGTGAGATTGAATCTCTCACATTTGTATCAGCTTTCAGCAACCACTTTGTGACAAACAATGCAGCAATTTGTCAAATGATGCCACTGACATTCGAAAATATTTGAAAAACTTTTCATCATATTGGCGTAGTCTTGCAAAATTTTAACTAAAATTACCTTAAAGTAATCTACAACTAACTATAGGGTGTGCCCAGAACCACCTTCTATTTTTTTCTTTGGGTTGTTCTGCGGAATAAAAAGGTATGTAGCCATCTAATGGTTTACGTTGCCAGCCATGATGTATCCTACACCAGGGGTTCTTAAGATGTATTATAAAATGGTGGCACTATTTACTGGTTATAACAACAAATACAAAATTAAATTAACTTACCTAAATGTATTTAATGGGACCTCTGGTGTTGAACATTTTCCACTAATTTGTATTTTATTAAAGCACCGCGTCTTACTAACCATCCAGGTTATACGCTTACGTACTTATTGAGATAAAGGGTTAGGAATTGGAAAGGTTGAATTTAGAGGAAGTGAACCCGCATTTTCGTGGAGGGAGAGTGAAAACCACCCCGAGCTCACCCGACTTAGATTCGAACCTCTATCTCCCCGTCCTAGACAGTCTAGCTCAACACGAAATAAGCTCGTTAGCTAACTACGCCACCGAGGCGGGTAGTTTGTCTATTCTTGTTTCAGTTGTACTACTAAGTGCTATTCACACGCAGGAGTTGATTTCGCTGCTTCGTTTTAGTATTTACTACTGTCGGAAATACATTTTCACATAAATAAGTAAAAACCAAGGGCAGAACATTTTGAATGGTGACGGTAAACAGACGGGGATTATTTGTACTATCGGTGACTTATATTATCCGTGCTTCCCCTCCATTATCCTGGAGAATCTAGAGTCTATTGTACTTACATGCTTACGATCATCGAATTCTTTCTTCCGAAACATAAAATTTAAGATAAATGGCTTCAGTAATAATCAAATAATGTTTCTAATTATTTTTTCTAGACCCCAGAAAACTTTTTGCGGCCCCCCAGCTAAGAATCACTATCCTATAGCACGTCTAAAGCATTACTGAACATGACTGGGGGGGGGAACAGGCGGGTATCTCTCTCTCTCTCTCGTCAGGATCGATCGCGCCAACTTTTATTCGATCGATAAAATATATCTCGTGTGAAAGGGCACGGCGTTATTAGGTATGTATTATGTAATACCCACCTCAGGGGCCAAATGGTCTAAGGCGTCCCCCTCGTATTAAACTGGCCTACTGAAGACAGGATATCAGCATTCGAATCCCAGTTGGGTCTAATGAAGGTGTTTTTTTCAATTTTTTTTTCACTCTATTTCCACGCAAATATTTCCTTCTTCATTCCTATCCCATTATATTAATTACCACATATACGTAAAACCTGACGGTTAATAAGACACAGTGCTAAAAATAAATCAATATTATAAATATTTAATTGCTTACACCTCATAGGAATCTCTCGTTATATAAAATGTCAGTCCCATATATTAATTACTTTACCTTAACAAAGGTACATAAAACGTATAAAATCGCAAGTTTGACCCGTTATCACTTGTGAATGTAATGGTTTGAAATCACTGGATCACTATTTATAGCTTAAAACTATACACTTGTTAAAATTTTGCGATACAATATTGATGGTCTAGTGTCTTTTGATAAAAGTGTTCTAAACAATAAATATGAAATATTTTATTAGAAATACTATATCAAAAGAATGCAAAGCTTAGTAAAATTAAAACATGAAAGGTAATTCCAGTATTTCGAAAATAACAAAGCTAATAATTAAATTGTTTTAGTAATAAACTTAAGTATAACATTTGTCTAATAAAAGTAAGATTTAGAAAATTAGTTCCTCTTCCCACTTCTCTTCAACTCGCGAATAAAATCCTGTCTAACCTATTCTCATCCTCCTATTCTTGTTTAGTGAAAGATTAGATACCTTGTATTCCTCTGAGATTACAGTTGACAATGTTGTCGGTCGATTAGTTCCCTGACTAGCTCTTAGATCGTGCTTTATATACCCCGCTGAAGGATCGTAACGCTCCCTGGCGTCACTCGATCTGCGACTCTCTTGAGAGGTTTCCCTTCATTAAACCAACTGTATCGACCTTCAAACTATTCACAGGGATATGGATGGCTTCATCTAAAGGCGAAAGAAGGAGAAGAGTAAGTCCTAGGAACTGCAGTCTGCACCAACATTGATCTAGAAACTTGAGACGCACGGCTCTCTAGAATTCAAATATTGTTTCAGGCTCCAGTGTGAAGAAAGCTACTAAAATAGTGAGCTACTTCAAAATATTAATTCTTTCAAGATAACGTTATCCTAAAATAAAATGAAATTTCATAGAATAAGTTCATTCAAGAAATGACTGGTAGAATAACAATCCTTTTTACATCTATTAATTTAGGGATATAATTACTTTTTTAAAAAGTAGGTCGAATTTTTATGTGCATATGTGTCATGTATCAAAATAAGTTTTATCTTACATCTTTACAAAACAAATACAAATATATTGTGCATGAGATATTTCAGCAAAACTGTCAATGTAGAATAACAACAACTCCATTTCTAATCCATTTCCTGGAACTATACACTTTATTTTTAATACAAATAACAATTTGTAAAATACTATCAGCAAAACGCACCTTTGGGTTGGCGGGTGGAAGAAAGTATCTGTTGCTTGCATCAGCTAATCGATGAGGAATCCTCCTTCTTGACTAGTCTCGGCTGTGGAACACTTAGAAATGCTGATTTTGAGTTTTGGTCGTCTCAGAAAGCTTCATACTGCGTTATGACATTTTTAACGAGTTCAAACAATCTATCAATAATTTCTGAGGCCTGTTGAAAGTGAAGTACTTTCTCTTGAAGGTCATGGTTGAACGTGTCGACGAGTCTGGAAACTTTCTCAAAGCAAAGAAAGTTGGTATAAACAGTCAAATGTTTCTATTTGTACGATTGGTGCCATGTTCAATTTATACGATTCTACCAAATCCTACATGAAGCTAGCGAGTTGAGTTAATTGTACTCGGAGAAAACGGTAAAGATTTATATCATACGATCCCTGACTTGACGTTGATGTGTTTTTTTTAATACTCCTACCATTTTACGAGAGTTTTAGACCAAAAATCTTATGTCTTATACCAGGTTAAGTGCGTTATGGCATTCCATTAATATGCTTTACCAAGTCCTGCCTACTAAGACTTAACGAATGAGCCGTGCAATGCACGAAGAATGCATTCGGTTATTTCCTCTTCATTATGATCTGTGAGATGTTCTGAGCGCCATCAAAACATTGGCCTCTGCACTTAGTAACCGATTAATATAATCTGCGAGGGACATTCAAGATATTTTGGAACCGCTTCTCACATTTGGTATTTGTTGTCTAGTAAAAACATGTATTCTATTAATTTGAGATTTTCTGTAACAGGTCTGATTCGGACTGAAAATTGTTCCTAACAGGAAGTATAAGATGTCTCATCCACTGTGATTGCAAAGTGTTTTGCATCAGTGATCCAAGAAGTCAAAGTAACATGTAACATTATAGCTCAGCTTATCTAAAATTTCGCGGCAAGTTTCATGAGAGCGCCAGTTAAATTAATCTAGATCCATCCATTTTTTTAAATTGGCTAGTCTTCGAACCGCAACCTCAAATATGTTACGTTTGTTGTTTTTTGCTTTTTATTGTCTTGATCACTGCTCAACATTGTCTCTTCTATTGTTTATTCACTATATAAAGAAACTATTGAATACTCACAAGAACATAAAAACTTCACTAGCCAACTCAAAAGCCATACAAGAAGTGAAAGTTAAACACAGTAGTGTTGTGGAACTTACATTAACCCATATTTAGTTATTCCACATTGACATTTCTCCTTATTTCACTGTTCCATATTGACATTCGTCCTTATTTAGTTATTCCATATTGACATTCCTCCTTATTTCATTGTTCCACACTGACATTTCTCCTTATTTCATTGGTCCTTATTGACATTTATACTTATTTAGTTGTTCCACATTTACATTCCTTCTTTTCCCCGTGGACCTGTCATATGGCTTGAATAAAACACTGACCCAGACCATAGGCCGGAAACTGTCATGGTTGTAGAAACGCTTTACCCGTTTTAAAGACATAAATTCACAACATATATTGAAAAAAAATAGACTTAATAAAATATTAAATGCAATCAAAATGTATTAAGCAAAACATCACAGACTTCCAACACAGGTGACGTTATTGGCTGTACAGAGAGGATACGTCCTCCCTGTCAATCTGCTCAGATGAATAACATAATGAATTTGGGAAAAACCTGTTCTCTCAGTAGGGATCTAAACTTTAGACTACTAGTACAATATATTTATGTTCGTAATAGTATAGACTACATTATGTTGCTTGACTTCATAGCTAACAATGATTGTATCTTTCCATTTGAACACGAATTATGTATTAGAACACCGTACATTGCTAAAAGAAAATCTTGAAAGCTCAAGCTGGAGAATTAACCGAGAAATATTCTACATTGGAGTTTGGCAAAAGGGAACTACTATTCCTTATTTTCATGGATAAGAAACAGTCCACTTGAAAAAAAATAAAAAAATAAAAAGAAACTTTGACATATATTAAAGATTATTAATAATTTTAATATAAATTGGGCAGGTACAACAGAACAAACCTATCTCCTATGATCCACTGTAAAACGTGGCACTAAACATTTGACAGTTGTCACTTATCTCAGCTCGTGGTCGATACCTTCAACAACCTCGACCTCGTCAACCTAGGCTCAACTGACACTTCTTGTCTGTGAAGTTAGCAGACACAAAGGGACATCTACTGGAACACATTTATAGTAATAAAAACAAGTGTGACGTAGATGGTACAGGATGCAGGGAATAAATTAGTAATTTTATTTCAGCTTCAAGACTCAGAAAAACATATTCCATTGTATTAACCATATTATTTATTTATATAAAATGTATTCATATACGCAATCCATAAAACTATCTCTTAAAAATATAAACATTATTTAGTACCATTTTAAGTCCACCTGGACTTCCCGTTTTAGGAGAGATTTCCGCTTTTCCAGCTAAGACTGAGGAACCGTGTCCTTTCGCGAAGGCTTGGGTAAGGCCTTCGCTTCCTTTTATTAATTTTTATTCCACTCGTGCCTTACTGGACTTTCTTCAGAGCATCAGTTGGACTCACCCTGGCAGACTCACCTTTTCAGCCACTCAACTCAGACTCTGGAGTCTCAGAGCAGAGAACAACAGCCACAGGTATTCTACGTCCTCGCATCAGTCAGACGGGAGAGGGTTCCCTGCAGTTACTGGGGGGG
>CABEEJ010007911.1:0-27117 GCA_901482245.1 Timema douglasi | reverse complement strand
TACATACCCAGGGCCGGATGAGACAAAACCACAAGTAGAACACATAAAAATTGTAGTTAAAAAAGAAAGATTCCTTATAAACCGAAAATAATAAACACTACATAAAAAGATTTACGAAAAAATACACTACGCTCGGTCAATTTAAAACAACCATTAACGTATTTTTTTAAACACCATAAAACCATTTGCGTTCTCATTTCTATTTACTTCCCACTTTTTTCCTTCATTGTACAGAACAGCTGGTTTCCCTTCCTCTTCTCGTATGTAAATACAACCATTCTTGACCCAGACAAATGCAAATTTACCATCATCTCTCTGTTTTCTTGCTTCGGCAAACTTCTTTCTGTTACTAGCTGTTAGATGCTCATTCAAATAGATGTTATGAGCCGGCACATCCACAAAAGAAACTGAATTAGTGTTTTTCAACTTAGCCTTTTCCCTCATGAAATCTACCTTAATTGTTCGCCTAACAAACTTTACTATTATCGTCGGCGGTTTTCCCGCTTTCCATTGTGGGAGCTGGTGAGCAATATCAATGTCACTTGCTGTTATGTTTACACCTATTTTTTCACCAATCTTAAGCACTATATCTCTCACGTTTTCTTTTTCCAGTTTTGGGATCTCATCAATCAGGACATTATTGAGTCTCATATACTGGTCAAGCTCTTCATTACGCTCCGCAATCACACGCACTTCTTTTTTAACAGCCTCGTTATCAAGTTTGACCTGACCCACACTATTCTCTATTTTCAAAATTGAATCGGCAAAAACTTTATTGTTATGATTTATTTTGTTAAGCTGACAGCTCATTCTTCCTAGCTCCTGCATCACGTCACGGATTGAGTAAATGTTTTTTCCACCCAAGTCTTGCTTTGTGATTTGAGCATTACAAACTTCAGAATTCATTGTTGAAACACCTATGTTGGTTGTTGCAGCTGCACCATCCTTTTCACACCTCTCACAGAACCATTTAGTCTTTATTATTTACCAAAAAAATAAATTTTCTTTTGCCTACTTTAGCGCAGCTTTTGTGGTACCACATTGCACATTTTCCATCACATAAAACACTTTCCTCGTTAGGTTTAAAAGAATTTTTACACACGCCACAGATAGAAGAACCACACCGATCCGCCATCTTGTTTGCATCTTTTTAATGAGGTTGAGGTGTTAAAAAGCTATGAAAGTGTTAAAGAATGGGGGTGAGGGCGGGGGCGGGGGCAAAGATGGGACCATAAGTGAAATTACTTAACTTTTTTGTCATTGGAAGGGTATGAATGGGTCAGGAAACCTTTCACATAGGCCTATCCAAGGAGCTCAACAAAACCCAAAAAATGTGATTGCGCACTAAAGATTTAATTAAATGAACTGTGGTTAGATGTGTTTTGGATGTAAGCCAAATGTAAAGTAAAAATGTTGGACACATTTTTATTAACAGTACTTAATTAGAAAATAGAAATGGGCAATAAATATGCCTAGCTTAAGTACTTTGCAATATTATTGTCACTAGTACGAATTCATTATTATTTAATAACACTGCTGCGTTACACATCTATTTTATAACTTACCCTTGTCAAAGCTATTGAGCCAATGTGTCAGCCATGTAGGGGGGTTCCTTGAGATTTTACAAAATACTTTAAGGGTCCCTCCATACAAATAAGTTTGGGAATCACTGCTTTAGGTGGATGCACATATATTATGAGAAATCTCCTTCCTAACTTTCAAGGCCATGTTAAACTATCCAAAAGATCACTTAGCCGACTGATAATTATTGTTATTACTATTAGCACCGCGTCTTACTACCCGTTGGACTTAGCCGAGTGATCTTTTCAATTTATTTAAAAGATTTTTTATTCAATTCCCCCTGTTTTTATGTTTGCAAAAATGTATGACCAATATAAATATTTTGATAAATTTGAACCCAGAATCGACGAATGATGAGAATCGGATGAATGATGATCCCCAAATTGAAGTGCAAGTGGTTTGCAATGATCACATTTTCCTAAATTGACAGTTATATACAAATTTTTGTGGGGCAGATCAAAATTACCTTAAGTCAAATTTACTATAAGCTAGATAGGCCTAACCTAATAAAAATAATGGGGGCCTACAGCTATAGCTATACCCAACAAAGAAATTATGTCAAATTAAAACGAGAATCACAGTTCTTAGATACATTCAACAAACATTAGGGATAATAAATTAACAATAAGATATGTGCTAAGTTCATGAAGAAAATTAATAGTGCAATTTTCTTACCGGCAATAAACTTGTTTTGAAACATATTCAGCCATTTTTCAATACATTCGTTGTTTTTAATTTTAAGTTTTCGTATTGGATATGTCTCTTTTATTCAATGTACCTAAGTTTATCACTAAGCTGTGCCAATGTATAAAAATAGGCGCTTAATTTCCGATGTAAATTAAACACTGTTCGTAATAACTAAACGTATAAAAACGCATATTATATGTTGTAATAAAAGATTCTGCAAATAATTTGCGCCATTTTATCACGTAATGTAATAAAATAAGTACTAACAGTGGTAAAAATGCCGTAACACAACGATAGTAGCGCTATATGTTTACAGCGTGTTCCATAAATGTATACATTGGCGCTTAAATGGAGTGGTGGAATCTTGAAACACAAACCTAGGCTCAGTTTATCGATGCTCCACACATGTTTAAACATTGTTTTAATATATTAATATATAATATACAATGAATAAGTAAAATGTGATATAATAAAAAATAAGATTTGTTGTATTGTATGATGTTTAAATAGATATACCAAGGGGTGTTGAAAAGTAATGGCTCGTAAAAGAAGAGGGTGTATATATTTGAATAAAACCAAAACAGTTAAACCATCTAGAACATTAAGTTTCATCTCTATTCAGTTTTTTTTTTCAGGAGGCCAATGTTATAATAGTTTATGACTAAGTCAGGATAGAATTTTACATCTTGAAGACATAACCACACCTTCACTTCTGGAGTGACTCCATCGTACGACCTGAGGTAATGTATTTGTGTCCCTTACATTTTTTTAAAGAGATGAAATTCTACCGGAGCCAAGTCTGGGCTGTATGGTAGGTGATCCAAGACAGTGGAACCAAGGCGTCTAATCTCTCCAGTTTAACTCACGCTGGTGTGGGGACGTAACTTTTAAAATTAATGGTTGGGCTTTTAGGCATGAATTCTGAATGCACCACAACTATAACATCCCAGAAAAACATGAGCATGACTTTCCCTACTGACGTTGCATTTTGAATTGTTTTGGTGATGGTGATTCTTTGTGGCAATACTCCATTGATATTTTTTTGCTCTCTGGCTAAAAATGATGCACCCAGCTGTCATAAACTTCACATCCATGGCTCATTTAAAACCGTTGAATAATGTCTGCCCTCTTCTGTTTAGTTTCGGAAGTGTAAATTCAAGGTACCCATCGCACACGCACATTTCCATAGCCTAGGTCTCCAATCACTGCCAGCAATCGCTAACGTGAAATTTCAGGTATGTCCATTGCTGAATAACAAAGTGATATGGTTTAATGAGTTCATTCACACGATTCCTGTGAGCCTCATTGGTAGCGTTTCATTGTCTTCCTCCATTGTTTGTCATTCATGTTGAGACTGAGCCCTTCAAGCTTTCCATTGTGAACACGTGCAGCCCAAGGTCAAACGGTATTGATGTCTTCACATTCCTCTCTATAAACAATCGTTATTCACAAATGAATTTGAATCGGAGGCGCGTTTTCTTTAGTTAATAACTCGATTATGGCACGGTTGTTTCAGCCACAATGACATACTCACGTTACGCTCTGCCATGTTTATGAACGTAGTTCAGAAATTTCTAGCGGCAGAGGTTAGAAACTTCTCCTCGTGAGGTGGGAAATACTATAGGTTTGAACACATATTAGTTTGAACTCCTACGTCTGTTTACCTGACAATAAATAAAACTAATTCAATGTCATGGAATATAAACTATACAATTGCTTACAAAAGATTATACTTGATACATGATAACTGTCCATGGGTAAACTACCCCAACTCTATTATATTCTTGGGCCATGCAGAGGTCATAAGTTTGACAACATCCTCTGATGAAATACCGGACACAATTGTCCTGCTAGTCAGTCAGTTTCTCCCTGGATGAACTCCAGGTCATGAACCGGCTGTTCATCCCTAACTGGAATTTACATTATCACTAAAGAAGCCACTGTCTCAAGACTAGGAATGTAATCGTAAGCTAGGCGGCCATCCTAAGCTGCATCCATTCCTAGTTTCAATAATGCACTTCTGTTGCTGCACATTCTTAATTTTACGTGTACACTCTGTTCACATTTTGGCTCCCAACAAAGAGTTTTGCTAAAAGATGGGTAAGGCCAAGAACAAGATAAAAAAACAATAAAATTATTTATGTAGAACTAAACTGTTCCAAATTTCTTTGTGGTCCCTACGTCACAATGAGATTGAGCTGATGTTGTTCGCTTTTAAAAACTATACATTTATTTACATGTTACTCAATTTAAACTAAACTCACTATTAATGACGTAGAGTTATTGGGAATCAATTATATATATATATATATATATATATTATTTGCACCACTACCGGTGATCCATTATTATTATTCCATGGATGCCCAACAAATTGAAAATAGCTGTTTTTACTATAATTAACTGATTTTGGCAAATATAAATACACCTCCAAACCACATGAACTAAGACACAAGTGACTTAATAATTACAACAATTTATAAAAGATATAAAGTAAAGTATAACAAACATATTTTCCCCTTAGAATGCAATTATTAAATTATACTTAACTTTCAACCCATTTTAGTTACTGGACCGAGAATGGCAAATGTTTTATATTATTTGACATGTTTTATGCATGTTACAAAAAATGTCAGTTTCGATCAATTTCTCATATAGACATTTTATTTCTGTGGTTAACACTAAGGCTGGGTTGATATTCATGGATAGCGCATAGCACATAGTCATTAGTATATAGTGTGCCCACACTTCTCTTGGATCCTTTTACCACTCATGGAGACAGATCATGTCTGCACCCGTTGACACCAGTACCGTTAATTAGAGGTTCGCAACCCCAGACTTGAAGCATAGCACAACGAAGCGTTATTGAGGGTGGCTTGTACGGAGAAAGCACTTAAAATATTGTCAATTAAATATTTATTCAGGGCTTTGATACAAACCCATGGTTGATCCGGGTACACAATTAACCATTAAACGTAAACCTCTTCTCCATGCCCACGCGTGTGTGCAATTAAATATATCAACCCATGAACGCCTGAAAATATACATAATTATAACGGGGTCAAGAATCCCTTAAAAACTAAGTAGTAATAATAATTAGTACCACGTCTTATTACCCGTTTGCGTTATACGCTTCAAAACTAAGTAGTTCATACTCTTAAGTGTTCACAACCCGCAAAACAGCTATGCTATGAACATTTCCGTGCTCGCACGTGTGCGCGATTCAACAAATCGTTACTGCCCTAACCAGGTTCAACTAAACGTGCTCTAAGATAACTTCAAGATGAGAGTGCGCGAGTAGCTCGAAGCCAGAACCTCCTAGCTCGTCGAGACCGTGAGCAGCCGTCTGCGCAGGAACAAAATAAGAGCAGCGCTAAGCACTCACACAAAAGGACGAGGAAGCTCGACACAGAGTTAAAGTCCAGCCCAACAAAGGAAATAATTTATCAAAACAGAACAAAATCCCATGGGACAAATATTACAAAAACAGAATACGTGGTACTAACTAACCTGGGATAGATATAATCTTAGTTCAAAATGTAACAACAATTAGAGTTCGGTGCGTACACACCGAAAGTATAACCTGCCTATTCAAAAAAAATTACATTACCAAAAATACTTACATTAAAATAGTTAATAATTACGTCCAAAAATATTATTATTAACTTACCAAATATTAACTATTATTTGACCTCATGCTTAGTTCACTCAGTTCTTTTGTATTATCTTAGAAGCATTTTGTATTATATTTCCAATGAACCCGTATGTTCTAGTCTCATTATGGTATTTCAGATCTAGAGTGTATGCAACATGTGGGAATGAATATCAGAACATAGAGATACATTTTGCTTTCTCAAACAAAATATACATTCAAGCATGGAAACGAACTTAATCTCTTTTTACACTCATTGAGTCAGTGACAAGGTTTTAGTTTTGTGACGTGGTCACGGCTCGTGGCTAGACCAGTGACAAGATCTATTAACTGGACCGTGACAAGGGTGAGAAATTTTGATATAATCATCGGAACTGACCACCGGTAATCTAACTTCGCTGTTTTGCTGTCTATGGCTCTACTATAATTATGCAATTCATACATTTTGAATGCACCCTATATCTTAAATACTATAATGAGACTAGTATATACGAGTACATAATACACAAGAAGATGAAATACATTATTTTCAATGATAGCGTTTATATTGATACATAGTGAATAGCGAAAGTGTGCAATGCATAATGTTAGTTTAACTTTAACTTCTTATACGTTATACATGGAGGGTGAAAAATCCCTTCTTCACAAATCTCTATTATTTTGGCTATAAACTTGACAGCCGCTCGAAACAGTGCTACTTTGTTGGTTACTGCCCGAATGGGTACAAGCTGTGGTGTCCACAGGAACGAAAAATCATACGTGGGTATGATATAATTTTCGATGAACATTTGTTCATAACCAATGGTGTTGCTATTTCAAGACCGTCTCAAGCTATTGAGGTCATCAGTTCGACTCCAAATGAAGCTTTTACTGAGGAATTGCAGAAGGAACCATCTTCAGGAGGAGAACCAGAGACAATTTCTGACAAAGAAGAGACTACTGGTGAGGAACTTGAACCTCTGCGTAGGAGCACGAGACCTTGCACTGCACCAGTGCACCTAAATGACTATGTCACACTGGCTCTTGGTGCTGAGTCATTTATTGACAACTTGCCAAAAGCCTTCGATGACATCCATAGCAGAGATGATGCCCAGCAATGGATGGCTGCAGTTGAGGAAGAGATGTACTCATTGAAGAAAAATGAAACCTGGGCCCTTACTGAGCTGCCATCCAGTAAACGAGCTATCAGCTGCAGGTGGGTCTTCAAGATGAAACAGGATGAAAAGGGACAGCTTGACAGGTACAAGGCAAGGTTGGTGGGGAAGGGCTGTGCACAGAAGAAAGGGCTTGACTACAATGAAACGTACTCACCCGTAGCCCATTTTACCTCTGTCCAAACCCTCCTTGCAATTATAAACAAAGAAGATTTAATTGTCTTCCAGTTGGACGTGAAAAATACATTCCTACATGGAGACCTTTCTGAGGAGGTGTATATGAAGCAGCCAACTGGATTCGTAACTGACAGCAACCTTGTTTGTAAGCTACACAAGACCCTCTGTGGATTGAAGCAGGCGCCATGGGAGTGGAATGCTAAACTTGACAAATTTGTGAACTCTCTTGGATTTAAGCAGTCTGAGAACGAAAAATGTATATACTTCGACTTCAGCAACAGCATAAAAACTTACCTTTTGATTTGTGCCGAGCTAATCAAGATTATCTCGCACAAGTGAATGGTTACGTAACCTCATGAAGAAATATCAAATACTCATTAACTTTAGCCCCTTTGGAGGCCCCATGTTTACACCCTCCGAGTATTATCTCCCTTGGTCTTCAATGAGAATCTACGATTTACTATCCTAAATTACTCTTCCATGGAAGAATCGTAATATTCGACCTTATGTTTATTTATCCCCTCTCTTTTTCATAGTTGATCGCGCAGGCGCAGTTTGCCTGAGCTGGGCCTGGCTCGACTCTCTACTCCGTCTCTCGAGACTAGAACAGTATTAGTCCCGGCTTCGGAGCCTTCCGATATAGTTACAACAAGAAACAGTGACGAGTCAACTTTTTCAACACAGATAGTCGCTGCCCTAGTCGGACGCTATGGCGTCCAGTGGACGGCAACCTCGGGCTCGCCGCAGCTAGCCCCCTGCCGCATTAGACTCGATTTCCTTCAGTCTACTAAAGCTGATGGATTGCTAGTGGAACCTAATCTGGTGCAGATGGTTCTTAGCTGGTACGCTCGGACTCTTCTACGCCTGGAAATATTGCTGGTGGTCTACGCCCTGTACCTTGGTGCTATTCCTCGTCGGCTCTACGTCAAGTACCGGTCTGGTTCGCACGAACTAGTCTACACCTGGTACCCTGTTGGTACTCCTCGTCGGCTCTGCATAGAGTACCTGGCTGGTACTCACCTGCTCGTCAACACCATGGTTCTGTGCTGGTTTATCACCGACCTAATTAGTCAACGCTCGTGTGGAGTGCGCTAAAATGATCACTTGAAGTTTACGCTGCATTCAGAGCATGAGGCGTGGTATAGAAAGAGATATCGTGTGTATATATTATGCGTGCTAGTCGAAGGTTTGCGACTAGCTAGGCCCGCTAGTGTTGTGCCCTTAGTCTTTTATTATGTGTTCGTATCAAGTGTTTAAGTTATTAAAGCTCACTTTGTGCTAATTGTCAGAGTAAAAAGGGCGTTGCGTAGGGAACCTCCTAAATGTGGGCTTGCTCATATTGCCTAGCAAGGTTCTCAGGTTTATATAATTAAACTTACCCTCATCAGTGAGGCCTGAGTTATATATGTATATGTAATTTTATTCTTTCTTAGGTTTAGGAGTTAGATAGCTGTTAGCTTAGTGGCATGGTTGCCCAGGTTATGGGTTCAACGCCAGGTGGCGTTAGATATAATTAATTGTTTAACGTTAATGCGTTTGGGAAACTTAGGGTTTTATCAAGAGGATAATGTATGTGAACAGCCGCCTGCTATCGTTGGGAGCGCCCGATATTGATTAACGACCTAATTAGGTCTGCCGTCATTGCCATTAGACCCACTTTACTGTTGTTCTGGGGTCACTTTATTGTCACTCTTATTGAATGAGACATGTTGGTGTTTGGCCGTTTTGGCCCGCGCCTTTCTCTAATATTCATTCACCTTAAGTGGAATTCTAAGCTGTTTTCTCTTGGGCTTGTAAACCTTGTTAGTGTATACTCTACCCAACAAAATTTGATCTTATTGTTGAAGTTGTTCAGCCACTTCTATCGCGCGGGCTCCCAATTGGGAAGTTTAAGTTACGCGATATTGGATAGTGAAGGGCTCCCTTGGGCAGAGAGGTAGGTTGTTCACTACGTACCCTAAACTCTCAGAAGGCCGAACGGGAGCGTTAGGGTGCATACTAATGATATTTTGGGAATGCTAAGTATGTGTGGCATTTAGCCCTCTTACCAAATAGACAACCAAAATCTTGTAATCTGCTATCATATACCATTTATATGTTTGTTGTCCTTTATTAATAAAATTTTTGCAATTGTTATAATTCTGTTATGTATACTTGCACCCCTCCCCTTATTTATTCCCATAAGGTAGGGTGCAGGTTTATGTAGATGACATAATTTTGGCGGGAAACAATCTGCAGAAGTTGAATGACATCAAAACATATCTTATGTCAGAATTCGAGATGAAGGATCTTGGAGGTTTGCACAACTTTCTAGGTATACAAATTGATCATAAAACTGATGGTATGTACCTTAGCCAAACAGCCTACTTGAAGAAAGTTCTCAAGAAATTTGGTATTGACAATGAAAACTGGTCAAGACACCGATGGAGACAAAACCACCTGAAATAACTACATCAGAGTGCATAACAAAAAAAAAAAGTACCGTGAGCTTGTTGGTAGTTTTATGCATGTGATGCTCTACACTCGCCCTGATCTGAGCTTCTCAGTGAATTTCTACAGCAGGTATCAGAGCAATGCAACAGAAGCTCACTGGATTGGACTCCAACGAATATTACGATACATTCAAGGAACACTTGAAGTTGGTCTCTTCTTTCCGAAGAACTGTGATGTCACCTTACGGGCCTACGTTAATACGGACGGGGCCAATGAAGGTAATGATCGTAAATCTACATCTGGGTACTTATTTCAAGTTTATGTTGCCACTCACTGTTCGTTGGACTACACGTAAGCAGACTACAGTTGCCCTTAGCTCGACGGAGTCAGAATTTGTCTCCCTGTCAACCGCCTCATCCGACCTACTCTGGTTGAGAAGACTGATCCAGGACCTTGGGATCACTCTAGAACCCACCAAGGTGTACGAGGTCAACCAGTTCTGCATAAGATGTTTGGATAAATGGGAACATTGGAGACTAAAGCATATTGATGTCAAATACAACTTTGTTCGTGATTTGTATTTAAGTGGTGTTATTGATGTGATTTATTTGGAGACAAATGAACAATGTGCTGACAGTCTGACAAAAAGTTTGGTTGGAAACAAGTTTGAGTACTTTTGTAATTATATTGGTTAAATCAAATGCTGATTCACTAGTCTATTTGCATGTATTTAAGGGTACATGTAGGACTTTTGACTAATTTTTGTGGTTGTAGTTGAATTGAGGAGGAGTGTTAAAATATGCAATTCTATGCAGGGATATTCTAGTTTAGGTTGGTACCATCGTTAAATGTGTCGTTTATTTTTTATATAATCTGTGTCTATGCTTATAAACATGTGTAACAGTTGAGTCATGTTCTTATTTAAAGCATGTACTGTTAATTCTAAAACCCGTTAATATTTTCTATAAACTTGTGTACTCTGACAGTATTTCAGGTGCAAACTATCAACAGTAAACATAATTTAAATTGTGGGAAGATGTTAAGAAGGAAGAGTGAAGAAACTTTAACTTGTGGTAGCTTTAATTTTCTGAATAATATTTAAGGATGAAAAGTTTAAACAAACCTTTTGTCTTAATACAAATACTCTATAAATATTGTAAACTTTGTTTATTATTGTAATGTTAATCTAGCTCTTGTCAAATGGGCCCTTTGTGCTCAATCGTCTAATGTTCGACTCTCACAAATCATCGCTTCCCACAAATAATATATTAACTCACGTTCTTCCCCAGTATTTCCAACTTAACACTTCATTATTTTTCCCCTCAAAAGGGTAAATACATGAGCCTCCTTAGGGGCTGCTTCTTCCTCTGAGGTTGAACGTGCACTTGACGGACTTCCTCATTCTTATTCTCCAGGGGTGACTTTGATGGAATTGAATCGCGCTAGTTTGAGTCTGGCGAAGCTTCTGTGGTCCCTCAAATGTATCCATCTTTTTCATTTCAATTGAGACTAGGGGTTAGAGTCGTGGCATTCTCGTTGCTACCAGGGAGTGGGGTCATGCCAATCACATCCTTCAACTACCCGGGCAAGAAAGAATCACTGGGAAACACATCCTCAAGTCTATTTCTTTCAATCAATCATTTAAAAGGTGCTATTTGGTTCAAATGTGTTTTTATGACTTTTCCGTTTGCATGGAATAAATATAAGCGCCTGCCTAATATTTTATGCACTGATGCTTCAACTCAGCTAACTTTCTTTTTGAAGTACTGTTTAACTAAAATTTTCTCCCCTTCCTTGCACTAACACTCCCTTTTTCCCCGAGTACTTTATTTGTCTCCCTCGCTAAACACTCACTTTGGTTTGGACTTGAGTTGTTCTTTGTCGCCCACATTCTTAACCCTATTGTTGATTACATCCATCCAAGTGCACAGAATTCTACCTAACATCAGCTCCACTGGGGCTATTCCAATTGTGAAATGTGGGTTGATTCGGCTGGTTAGTAGAAGCTCCATCATAGCCGTGGACAAATCGATTCCTTCAACTTTGGCTTTGTGTATCCATTGTTTTATCTTGCTTACTCCGTTTTTGGCTTTTCCATTAGTTGCGTAATACTATGGAGCCCCACATTCTATGTTATTTCTTGAGAAAAATTTAATAATGTATGTATATCTTATTAGCTGGCTGCCATTATCAGATATTAAAACCTCTTGGGTAATCAAAGTGAGAAAAAAAATCGCAGTAAGGGATGAACGGTCGTTGTGGAAGTGGGCGACTGCTTTGAACATACCTCTAACCATTTACTGTGAGCATCAACTATAAGTAAGTAGCTCATCCCATTTATAGGTCAAAGGAAGTTGATGTGGACTTTATTCCACGATGCTGACAGCCACTTCTATTAAATCCAATGGCTTATCTGAGGTTATTGCTGCACTACTCGACATGTGTGGCATTTCAATACGTAGTTATCAATGCCCTTGTTCATGTGGGGCCCGCAGAAATTGATCTTAGCTGAGAGCTTGGTCTTGACCACTCCTAGGCGCCTCACATCTAGCTCACTCAGGATTCTGTCTCGAAGAGAAGACTTAAACTGGGATAGTGGTACCTTAACTGCTGTTGACCAACCATTAACAATGCACTTTTTCACCTTGCTCTGGACTGAATCTGTTCTGCTATGTAATTCTACAAGTTTTCTGTTAAGATTACCTAGTCCCTCCTGAATACTCTGAGAATAATGTAGAAGAACATTTTTGAATTCCAATTCCGAGGGCCGGACTGCGTGAGACAAATAATTAGCTCAATGGTAGACACAAAATTTATCTAGTAGACAAAATTCGTTAGGAAATACGGATAGTTTTGGGGGCGATTTGCTGGTAGAATTGTTACTCTTTTCCTTGGACCAAAAATTATGGTCTGTTTCGAGCCTAAATTTACGCATATAAAAATATTGCGCAAATTTTTGAACTCCAAAAATCAATCCTAATACCTCCCTATGTATTTGAGGATATCTGCGTTCTGTCTCTGACAGCTGCCGGGAGGCATAAGTAACTGTAGGAATTTTTCCATCTTCATATAGTTGATTCAGAGCCCCAGACACCCCCCATTAGGCTGGTGTCTGTTTTAAGTACCAATTATTAAATCGGGTCATAACAAGCCAATATTGGTGGCGAGGTCAGTTTAACCTTAATCTGTCAAACGCTTGAGAACACTTAAAGTCCTGTTCCATTCACCTCCTTTCTTCAACAGACCAGATAAGAGGCTTAGTGTAGTTAACGCATCATGAATAAATCTTTTATAATATTCCACCATCCCGAAGAAAGATTTAATTTGAGTGAATTTACTTGAGGTTTTACCGAGGGTTATATCAAATCCATATCAAATATTCGGAACTTTTCAATAATAATAATAATAATATATCCAAGATATGTAATGTGTTTCTTCATTAACGAGCATTTATTGACCTTAAGAGTTAATTTTTCCTTAGCCTTGACAATAACTCACACAACATCTAATCATGTTCATCTTTTGTTTTACTCTTAAAAATAATGCCATCCTGCCATACCCCAAATCCTTCCGCTGCTGCTAATACGCCTTCAATAATTCTCTGGAATAGTTGTGGTGCCGGGGATATTTCAAGTGGAATGCGATTATAAGAGTGAAATCCTTTGTGAGTGGTGATTGTAACCATCTCTCTGGAAACAACATCTAGGAGTACCTGCTGATATGTACTCTGAAAATCTAATTTTGAAAAGAACACGCCTCCTTGCATTGTCTGAAACACTTCTTTAACTTTAGGTTGCGGGTAACGGTTGACCTCCCAAAATGGGTTTAATGTCACTTTAAAGTCCCCAGAGATATATAAAGAACCATCCGTCTTAACAATATGGACAATCGGCGTTCCCCATCCACTCTACTCCTATTTCCTATAAGCGTGTTAATTCAGCATACAATGAACAATATTTATTTTATTTTCCCGTTTGCTAACCCCATCATAAATTTTTCCAAGATATTTGCTTTCAAATTGGTTTCAAAGCCACATGCTGCTGCTAAATTATGGACCCTTGCAGCCCAGTATGCGATACTCTCGCCCTCAGATTTGGATGCCTGATACAGATAGTTTTGGTGAATAATGATATTACAGTAAGGTGTTGATTTCCTTAAACGTCTCATTTTAAGGCTTGTTAGGGTCACATAAGTCGATTAATATCTTGTACAAGACCTGATATAATAATTTGTTTCATTGCATCTTTGTTTTTGAGCGAACCCTTTATTGAAGTATTTTTAGATACATTATCTAGTAGTAGTGAAAAGAGGCTAGGACAATAACTATGAATAAAAGAGCATGGATTTAATAAGAATTTAGTACTACGTTTCAATATATTATACCATTGTATCTTTGATTATGAATTGTGCAATTTATACTATGGCTATGAATGAATATAAACGAAGGTTATGGTCTGTTATTAGCCCACACTTACTTAATCTATGGCATTAGGAACTCGAAAGTTCATTTCCACACTCAAACAAAAGTACGCCACCTATCCCTATCTTGAGATAATTCTATACAGTCTATCCAATTACACCCTATCTCGCTAAGGTATATTCAAAGGTTATCCTCTCATCTGCATCTGGGTCTTCCCAGTGGTCTTTTCCCATTAGGTTTGCCAATCAATACCTTTAGCGCGGTTCTATATACTCCCATTCACGCTGCATGACCGGCCTATCGTAACCTGCGAGATTGTATTACCCTAACAATGTCTGGTGATGAGTACAGGGTATTAATCTCATCATCATATAGCTTCCTCCACTCCCCACTATCTTCATCCCTTTTTTGACCCAACATCTTCCTAAGCACCATGTTTTCAAACAATCTAAATTTATTTTCGTCGTTTAAGGTAAAAGGCCGCGTTTATTACCCAAAAAGAACAACCGGTAAAATTATAGCTTTGTATATTCTAAGTTTTACATTTATTGACAGCAGGTGAGACGCCAACAACTTACTGACCGAGTAATGACAAGAATTATCGTCCTCAAGCTGTATTCTCTGTGTTATCATACACTTAGTCTTTTCAGAGTTCACTTCTAAACATATTTCCTTACTAGCCTCTAATAAAATTTCTGTATTTCTTGCTACAACTTCCTTACTATTACCTAATAAAGCTAATCAACTGCGTATTCTAATAGTTGCATTATAGCGTTTAATGTCAAGCTTTTCCTTCTCTCGTTCATTACCCTAACAGCATATTCTAATGCCAAATTAGAGAGAAATGGGGAAAGTGCATCTTCTTGTTTCAATTCATTATGTATTTTGATAGTATATGAAAAGTGAGATTCGAACCATATCCTTCCACGCCTATCTCTCAAACATACTTCAATTAGCTTTACCAGTTTTTTGGGTATTCCAAACATAACTAAAATATCATAGCCCACACTACAAAAATAATCTAAATTAAAGGCATTTGGGATAGCAGCGCAATGAGCGGTAGGAATCAACCTTGATATAAATGTATATTTTCAAGTTGACCTACCTTTATAGCTAATGGCTGTATCATCCACTTTGTATAAAGTTCAAGACAATTTTTTTTAAAGTTTGAACTTAAAAGACTAGTAGTGTAATTTGTGTTCAAATAATGGCGTCAAATGATGGTGTGTTTGTATAATTCTTATTAATAAGCGTTTAAAGGCGTCTAAACCTAAGGTTTATTAGAACATTTTTCCAAGTAGAAGTTTTGGATTTTAATAAAATATCACATAGCTACAAAAATTATCAATCGTGATTTATATTTTATTTGTTGATGATTTGTGACATACCACTTAACTTTAACTAACATTTCGATTGTTATTATATACTAACGTTTTCATCTAATAGATTAACAGACTACCTAACCAATATGCTTTCAATATGAAAACAAGTTTCATCAAACTCACTATTTTTTAGGTTAAAACATCTCGCGCCTTTTTCTTTGATTAAAGTTTAATTAATTAAATTATGTATAATCTATGGCTAAATTGGCAAAATATTTGTTCACACATGTATTACAGAGTGGTGGCTGATCCACATACTTAAATTCGGACCTCCAACAAAATAATATGTAGAGTATATGCAAAAGATTTATAGGCTATTATCAGCTTAGCTTTCAGCACCAAAGAAAATGTTGGTCAAAGGCCCAGACACAGACTCCGTATCCGTGGTCTGTAGTCCGTGGTCCGTAAGAAATCGATGCTACAATATTAGATTGCTCTGGACACACTGTCCTTATCCGTAAGTCCTTACTCTGTAGAAGTAACTTTCTACGGACTCGTTTATACGGACTACCAATCACAGCCGAGTAAATATGCGCATGCGCCTTGAAATAAAGAAAGAATAGCAGTGATAGAATCCGTCGCTATGGAAACATATACAAAATGAAAAGATGGCTACACGCTATTTCAGAAATATTTTTCTAAAAATCTAAACACCCTGGGAAGAGCGGCTTCTAGGAAAGTGTTTTCTGAGAAATTAATTAGCTTTGCTTTTGTAGGTTCAACACCCCTATTTGGTTTATTCTCTATTTACTAGCGTCATTTAATTTTTTGTAATTGATAAATTATGGATACTAGTGATTTTCCATCTTTTCAGCATTTTCAGGCTACTGCAAACACTTAATATTTTAAGTTTGATTGTTAAAATAAAGTTATAAATATATTTCTTGTGATTGTTCTTAACCCATATTTTAATATAAATACTGTAAGTTTTCTCAACAAAGTTGTTTTTGGTTTCTTTGATCAGCTGATTGCTTGACGCACGCTCCGTGCTGTAGACTATTTTCTTTCAAATTTTTTTATTGTATGAAGTCTCTTACTATCTCATTGGTTGAAACGGTCACGTGATTATGGATATTGAGACTGTAATTGCGAGTAGAATTTCTTATGGACCAGGAGCACGGACCACGGACCTACGGATACAGAGTCTGTGTCTGGGCCTTAAAACAGTGGAAACTCATACCAAACAACAGTAATTAAAATTTTAATACTATCATACTTGCGAGGAAATGGTGAATCTAATCATAGTATAATTATATTTATTTGAAATTATTTTATTTTTACAACATTTAAACAACTCAATAAAATCTAAGTGCAAATATAAACATTATAGACCAACATATCGGGTGATCCGTGATCCCTTACAATATGTCATCTTATAGGTCTACTACAAAGGTTACATCATTTATTTTGTGAACATTAATTGAGATAATTTTTTAGCGAATGAAACAGTAGCAAGTTAGTGAAAGGTTTGGTTTTGCGAGTTTGAAAGAACCCTAATCATTTATATCTACAAATTATTTAGGTATGGGCCTTAGGTTTCATCCCGAAAAGGGATTTTTAATAACAAAACCCTTAATAAGCTAATAATCACAATTTACAGATCCGGGTATTTGACTTAATTTGTCTATTGGATCAGACAATAACTACAAAAGTTGCGAGCCAAATAAATTATCTCAGTCACATTTAACTATGTTGATTGTCACTTTTTTTTACACATATCTCTGTGACAACGATGTAGAAAACAACCAAAGCTTTTTTTCTTTCCTTTTGTATGGTCTATAAAAAAATAAACACAATTTTAGTTTGGGTGTAGTTTTAAACTTAATTAAAACACTGAATAGAAATACACAGTATTACAGTCTGATAGAATAGGAAGCTCGTTATTTGAAAACTGGAAACTTATTCTGGCTGCCACAATGGCTTAAATAAAAGTATAAAAGTTTTATTTATATTCCTTACACATTTAATTACTAATGTAAAGCTAAATTATGCAGTAATCTATAAGAAAGTGTTATTGAAAGTGGGCCTATTTCATGTGAAATTACTTAATGCCATGGGCCCTTACAACATAGATTATTTTTATTTTGGGGTCAAATTAAAGCTTAAATCTTTAGTATCATACTTTAAAAACACAATTTAAAACCTTTGCCGAAATATGATCTATAATA
This sequence comes from Timema douglasi, assembly GCA_901482245.1. NCBI lineage: Eukaryota > Metazoa > Arthropoda > Insecta > Phasmatodea > Timematidae > Timema > Timema douglasi. Next base: position 9,463 of record CABEEJ010007911.1, on the reverse strand, counting down.
TTGTACGTGTTTTAAAATTATACCCATCTATTTTGTTCAAATTATAATGATATATGGCTCATGCCATCCAATTTGTTATCGCTCATTGCTACATGTAACATAAACATGAGTATAAAAACAATGCAAGTATAGTTGGCCTATACTCGGTATCAGGGCAGTGGAGTCAGTACGCCAAGTCTTTGGCACAAACTCCTCTATTTTACTACTTTTTGATTCAGGCTCCTTTATAAGTGGCTAAATTATATTAATTAGTAATAACAAATATACTGCAGTAATACACTCCGATACTTTATGGGAAGCTTCTTTGACATTGTGAATGCATATTTAAATAGATTTGCCAATTCAAATTACAAATATTGCTCCTAAATAGTAAAATAAAACTAGGCTATGAAATATTGATACAATATTATAGGCTAAGTTTTTATTTTGAAGCCACAGTTGGTGCCTATACATTTTTACCGACTTCAACTAAAATTGCTTCCAACTCCATAATCCCTGCTTGACATAAAACATGTTTCTTATTTTAGAAGGTCAGCCAGAAGCTGACATTTCGCTAGAATCTCAACAAACTCAAACCAATGGAATATCAGATGCAATTGAGGTGAGTAAGCCAACATGTATGTGTCAAATATTATCAAAGTTGTTTCTTTCTAAAGTCATTGAATAAAAAAGTTGTCGGTAACATTTTTTAATGACACACACTAAGTTACTAAAAATGAAAACAAATTTAAATATTTCACTAGTTTATTTTCAAATGATCATTATGCTATCTCACCTTTCTACAGTTGGATTCAATTGTAAATATTAACAAACAGAATTTTTAACATCTTGAATTCTAGATTAATATATAAACACATTATAAAAAAACCAACATAATATTAGTTTTTGACCCTAGTCCTAAAAGTTATCATCTATAAATTTAAGTTCAACATGTTCATGCAACAATAGTTCACCTTGTCAAAATTAAGTGGTTAAGAGTACCATCTCTTGTGGTATTATCCAAGAAGCAACTATAGACTATATGAAGGTTTTATAAAGGCTATTTTAGTGAAAAAAGTGTGGCTTATTTTCCGGTCAATATGGTAATAATTAATAAGCATTTACTTTACCTCACAATAATTGTTATTAAAAATACACATTGACATATTTTAATCACATTGTGGGATATGTAACAGCCTAAAATCCTATAGACTTTTTCTAGTACTGTTTGACTCGAGTTATTGAATAAAATAATATAAAAATCAAATTGATATTTATATTATCAAAGCATCGCAGACCCCTATTATAATAGTAATTAATGGGAATGCATAATTTATTTTACCAGTTTCTATTACCACGGTGGCTACAGACAGGGAAAACCTTGAAAAGTCAGGGAATTGGATGGGGAAACCAGGGTAATGTCAGGGAATTTAATTAAAAATAAGGAAAAGTCAGGGAACTTAAATATAATATGTCTAAAATATCCCATTAATTTTGCAAATAAACACTAAAACAAAAGTTAATAATACCTAAATAAAATAACATTTTAATTTTTAAAATAATTGATAAAACTGTTTATGTTTAGTAGATACAAACTTTTTTTTAATATACGATCAATAATGGATCAATCAATTAAAACTGGAAAAAAGTAGTCAGGGAAAATTGAAAAAATGTTTCCTGGAAAACCTGGAAAAGTAAGGGAATTTTGTAAAATATGTTTTGTAGCCACCCTGATAACTGATTTATAACCACTAATGAAACTAGGCAGCTTTTGTACCGAATGATACATTTGACATGCAACATGAAAGCTCAGATAGGTTGGCACATGGGATAATCCAGTTGTAGTGGAGTTATCTAAGCAAGAGGTTCTGATGCTATTGGAAATTATCAAAAAGTGAAAGAAGAAATAACATATATTACAATTATAGTAAAGAGACATGACTGGGACAAAATATTAATCCAGCAACAAACTGTTACCTTGACAAAATATATTATGCCTGGCAAGACACTGGGATTGATACTCACTGGTAAAGGTGCCATTTGGTTTTACATGACAGACTGGTGACAGAGAGAGGAGAGCGAGACATCTACATGTCGCTCCATAAATTGAGAATGCGACTGAGACATGTGACATGCCAAACTGACAGAGCAACTCTCAGTATGTTGAGGAAACAAGTACACATATTCTTTTAAAAAAATGAAGCTTTGGCAACGATATATCAATAAGCTATTGAATTAAAATAAATATTACTTTTTATTGCTCCATTTTTATTAACATCGATTTTTGTTCTATTTTTATTAAACCTGTCTTATTCAAAGAGCTAAATAAAACATTAGAAATTGAAAAGCGACAGAGAATATAATTACAGGAGAGCGGTCATTTTAATTTGGTAAGAATATCGTAGCTTTCTATATACACATTGTGATATATCAATTAATGATATATATATCTAAATAATGTGTGCCAATAGATTTGACCCATTAAGGTTGTAATATTTTTTCACATAGTTGTAAATAGTGGCAGGAATTAAATGCACAAAACAACATTCTATTTTAGCAGTGTTTCAAACTAAAACTTTTATGGCTTTTACTTTTATTTGACTATATGATTTTGTTTTAAAATTAATTAAATACATTTTAAAATGTCACACACTGACACAAAACCACTTTAATTGTTTATTAATGTATGATAAGTTTGTAATACAATCACCTTAGTCTAACTCGACTCCATCTTCTTCACTGCTTTGATCATTTTATGCGACACTGTCTGTATCACTTTCCTCATTTATTTCAATTTCTGAATCCAATAATTACTAATAAATCTTCATTTTAATTTGTTAACAAAAGACTTTTCCAGCGATTATAGTCAATGTTTATTTAGATTGAATCCAAAGATAACTTAACTATAAACAAGCTCATCATAAAAAATGACCATTTAACGGCCAACTTGATGTCAGACCATGGTATAAAATAAAATGGTATGAAATAATACATTTTAGAGCTTGTAGAAAAAAAGAAACCTGTAGTCTTTGAAGTGAATGAAACAGTTCTGTAAGTCAGCCGTTGGACCATTTTCTTATCATATGGAACAGTTCCGTGTGTGTACTCCAATGGGTTAAGAGTTAATCATTGCCTCGTGCTTCATTAGGGGCAATGAAAGTGTGAAGAGTACCTCTTTTAGTATGCAAATCATGTTGTTTTCATCTATATATTTTAATCACACTTTTCTAATATTCCATATATATAACTATAAATAAATAAATAATGGTCACCCTTGGAACTCACTTTTTTTTTAATCAGAAAGTGAGTTCAGCAGAGGAGTTGGCTGTGGATGACAAAGCTACAAGCAAAAGATCTCTAATAGATTTCCAGTCTCTTCCAACACGTAGCTACCTGCAACAGACAGTTATTCCCATTTTGGAAGAAGGACTCACCTCGCTTACCCAGGACAGGTATGCTTTGTCAACACTTTAATATGTTATGTCAAAGACAACTGCTAGTCCTAGCATTATCCATTATATGGAAATAATGGTTCCAAAGTTCCTTCCCATACAAGCAAAGGTAAGATTACAGACGCCTTGTAATTTGGGCCTTAATCAATGATAATCTCGCCGAGGTTGATTTTACCCCAAAGTATTAAGGTTGTCCAACTTTACTCCAGGTGATGCCAGCACAGCTTCCATTGCTCATACTCATTATTCCCTCTCTATACTAAGCTTTAAAAATAGCACTGTGTTAAAACAAATCACTTATAAAAATTACATTACTTAAAAGTATAGCTGGCTTAAGACCCACTTCATTGGCCTGATTGTCTAAGTCAGGGCTGTCCTACTGGTGGCTTGCGACACATTAGAAGAGTTTAAAAAAAACCCCGTCATCCAGGAGTTCCTTAAACATGATCAGACTTAAATTGTGTAAAATTTATTATATGTATTATTTTCTGTGCTGTACTGTATATCAATATATGAATTAGATTAGAAAATTCAAAGGAGTTAATCTCAAATTTCACAAAATAGCATCGTTGATACTGTATAGGCCTAAATTCCATGTGTGCAGCCCGCACACCATCTAGGAATATAAAATGAGGCCCTTAGCTAACTTTGAGTTGGACAGTCCTGGTCTAAGGCAGGGCTATTCAATTGGCGGCCCACAGGCCACAACGGCTTGCCAAGTACCGCAGATTGGCCTGCAGATTGAAAGTACTACTAATGTATCACTGGAGATGTGTTGTATAGTTCAGACGGTATGTAGAGGCGCCTGGCCTTGAATGGCCAGAGATATCTCTAGTCTTTTATCAGTGTAGGGGAGGGGGGGGGGTGTAAGCTGCAAGTCCAGTGTTACTCGGTCCTTGGCGCCACCAACATCGTGTGTATATACAAGGGAGTGTAAGCTTATCCTCCAACGACGTGCATCCCCCACCCTAGACCCAGTATCTCTCCCTCCAACCGCCACCACATAGAGGCTGAGCTATATAACATATTCTTGCTTTGGAGCTTGAAGAACGCAGGTGGTCGGGTGACAGTGTGTCACCTCTCACACCTCTTCTCCCCTCCACCCAACAGCAGCAGATGTCTTACCAGTTGATATTTGCCTGAATTATTGTTCATGCATTATTTATAGTAATAGCGGAGTGCTTTGATTATAATTAGTCTTATTGTATTTTTTACCATTAATGGTTTATGTTTTTAAAATGATGATTTATGTTTAAATGATTTTGACATGATATACTTTTTCATATTTACTATGCCCAGTCCTATTCTAACTCTCAGATTTTTTTAAATCCACTGAAATATATCCATATTATATTTAATATCAAATTATGTTTCACTCTTCCTGCCCCCTTTTTAAAACTACAAAAGTATAATCTAATAATGTTCCAAATCACTGCCAGATTGAATAAAATGTCTGACCCACCAAATATTATGATTTTTTTTTTTTTGGAGTAGCCCGCTTTGATAACTAATTGAATATCCCTGGTCTAAGGTGTCACTCTTATGTTGGGCTGGCCTGTTGATGACAGGGAGATCGGGGCTCTAATCCTGAGTGGATCTACTTAGGGTTGTTTTTCTTAAATGGTTTCCTACTTTCTTTCCACAAAAATGCTATCAGATTACCTCTAAAATCACTCCTTCCTCATCCCTACCTCATTAGCGTAATTATCATTTATGCCAAAGACTAGACACGTTGTAAGACATGGTGATAAAAAAAAACTAGCTTAAGTTTAATTTGCATTATTGATCTTTTTCTGATGCTGTGGATAATAGGTCACATCATGTGCTATTCTCTTTGTGTATAGGTACTCTCCATAACATTTGACCAAACTTAAATTACACATTACCATCCATAGATATATGATTTTTGCACATATATTAATTAATTCAATCTTCACTGACCTTTCTTAAAATCGATTTTAGAACCGTAAAAGTAGCCAAAAATATATCTACACTAGTTGGTGGTGGCACACCTTTACGTTTTCTTGACTGCGTATGCCATTTTACTACTTGCTAGGTTTCTTGAATCTGTAGTGGCAGCATTAACACGCAATAACACATTAAATTTTATCTAAATCATTATTTCCTTTGCTATTCTGGGGTTTCATATAACCTTAATTGGGAGGATCCATCTATTTTTGTAATTGTAGGATTAAATAAATATAAGGAACATTGTATAATTTTTTTGATCACAGTTAGTAGAGAGCTATTTTTAGGTAAAAAACACAGATTATTTTGTACTTAAAAATGAATTAAAAATACTTTTGTTTATTTTTTATATATTTTATATGTGATTCGTCTTTATAAAAATAATGGGACTTATTACATTTAGCTATTAAGTAAAACAAAATTTTTTGCTATTAAAAAATAACTAAAAAGACTATTTCAAATTAAAAAAATACTTAATAAAATTAAGCAGCAGTAAAAACAAAGAGTAAAAACAAAATTTATATCTAGATACAGATGTGGTTTTAATTCAAGTAAAAATACCATTGAGTGAGCTTAGTTGATCAAATTTAAATGTCAACGAGTGTTGAATAACAGTAATTTCCCAGTCATCGAGAGGATGTCGACATTGACTTGTATGAATATCTAACAGTAATTTAACACTATTTACTAACCCTAAAAATTAAAAATCCTCTTCTATTTTTGGTATTTCATGGAATGTTCTAAGATTCCAATCGGAAGGAATTTCCTTACTGGGGCTGTGTTAGCTTTTAGTTTTAGTTTAGAATAGTCCCGCAGTGATCCTTGCTTGTCGTAAGAAGCAGCTAAAAGGGGAGGCTTCTGTGCAGGATGTACCTCATGTAGGATAAACCTTTCCTATATCTTTCCTTTCTCCTTTTTCTCTCTCCTTCCTCCTTTTTCTCTCTCCTTCCTTCTCCCTTCTATTACTTTTTTACTTCTTTCTTCCCTTCCCCCTGCCGTTCATCCTGCACGGAGGCCTTTGGCCTCTCCGTTGACGACCTTGACTACTAACCCAGCTCTTCTCGGACAATTACTGGATACCGTTTCAATTGAGCTCCTGAATGAAAGTGTGCCGGTTGTAATATCTTTGTAGAAGGGCCTTAGGGATGATAATAACCGGGTACCCTACTTTGAGAAAAGATCGGTTGCATTCATGAGGGCCCGGACGTAAAATTGGCACTTTCCTGCACCCACTTGCTGCGACGACCTCTCTCTTGGCAATGCCCCATGTGAAGGTTGTCATGTCTAGCGTCGTATGGGGCCTCTTGTCAGGACAATTAACAGGGCCTTATGTGGTAGTACCAACTGGGATCACCCTGGGTCTACAATCCAAGTACTGTGTAGGTTGTCCCCAAATATGGCATGGCCGAACACATTGTCACCGCTGGAACCGTACTGCCAAATTCTGCTGGAATCTCACTGCCTGGCCCCTCGCAGGGTTGTAATATTGATAAGAGGCGGAAACGGGTAAGGCCGTCCAGCCTTGTCATTGTGGAAATGGTGAGGCCACAGCCCCGCTTCCTGGTGATGTCTCGAGATGATGCCAATGGAAACCTTAAGCATGTCAGCCCATTTATCCTTGAAAGAGCAGCAAAATCAGAGGTTTCTATAAGGAAATTGTGTGATGGCACTATGGCATTTATACTTCCAGTCTTTACACATTATGGCTATTACTGAAATACCGTCGAGTAATACGGCCTATATACCGGTGAAGGTGGAACCTCACAGGTTCCTCAATGTTTGCAAGGGAGTGGTCACTTGCTTTGACCTCAACTGCGTGAGCATTGAGGAGATCCATGAGGAGCTTTCCCCCCAGCATGTCACCGAAGTGTACCGTATTGTCACAAAAAAAAACGGACAAGAAAAAAAGACGGATACGTATATCCTCACATTTGCGACTCCTACCCTTCCGAAGGAGGTCCGAGCAGGTTGCCACGTGTTAAGGGTCCGGCCATATGTCCCTAACCCTCGGCGCTGTTTTCAGTGCCAGGAATTTGGGCATACGAAGCTGCGATGCCGTGTTAAGCGAACCTGTGTGGATTGCGGAAAGGAGGCTCATGAAAGACCATGTGAGTCTCCTAAATACTGCATCAACTGCAAGGGTCCGCATTTCGCCTGGTCTTGGGCTTGTCCGAAATGGAAGGTAGAGAAAAAAGTCCTGGAGATACAATTCGAAGAGAAGATCTCATTCCCAGGCACGCAAGGAATTCGTATCTAGTCAGGTTCCGGTATTTCAAACTTCATATAGCCAGATTGTCAGTCAGAACATTAACTGTCCCAACTGCCATTGCGCATTTAATCTTGCTAAGACACCAACGCAACCAGTGCCATTGGTCTCTTCTTGAGACATCTATAGTGATTCTGCGCCAACCTCCGTGGCGCCTAAATTTTTAAACGAGGAGAAACAGCCACTAAGGTCATCTCCATCACCTATACCACGGAAGAGACCTTCTCGAGGAACATCCCCCCCAGCACTTCTCGGGATACTAAAACACGGGCGGCCGTTGTTGAGTCACTCACACTCGCCTCTGGAGGTTGGGATGAGTTGCGGAACAGGTGAGGCCGCTAAGGCGAGTCCCACTGGTGCCTTAAGGAAGGACCAGCGAGGGACCGCTGACAAAATTACATTAAAGAAAGCGTTGAAGGCCTTAACAAAGCTTTCACCTAAGGGTTCAACAACCCAGTCTCTCAGAGACAAACCGAAGCCTCTCCTGAAGCGGGAGGTCCAGGACAGACTGGGAAAGGCAAGAGGACCTAAAAAGGTCCTCAACCAATTTTTATTCTTAAAGGATAGTGACATGGATTGCGAGGATAACTAAATTTTATATTAATAAAGTATGTCGCTACTACATTGGAATTGTAGGGGTTTCTTTGCTCGTGTAGAGGGAATTAAACAACTAATTTCTTCCCTGCATCCTCCCATCTTGTGCTTGCAGGAGACCCACTTCCGCCCAACTGATAACTCGATGCTTCGTGGGTACGATGTATATTGTACTGACAAGCCATTCTTTGATCGGGCTAGCGGAGGTGTTGCTATACTTGCACGAAGCAATATATATCACAAACATATTAATATTATATCTGATCTCCAAGTGATTGTTGTCATAGTCTCCCTCCCTTTGGAGGTAACAATATGCTGCATCTACCTCCCACCGGGTGAGCATGTTCCAAAGAGGACTCTAGAGGCCCTTTTTATAAAACTTCCCGCCCCCTGTATCATCTTGGGGGATTTTAACGTGCATAAATTGGTGTGGGGGTCTAATCTTACAGACACCTGTGGGAGGATGGTAGAGGATATTCTTGTCTCGGGAAACCTGGTGCTAATGAACACCGGGACCTAGACACACTTCTCTACCTTTAATGGTGTATCCTCTGACATCGACCTAACTTTATGTAGTCTCGGGATTGCTGCTTACTTCCTTTGGGAGGTCCACTCGGACCTATGCGGTAGTGATCATTTTCCCATTCTGCTCTCACTAATTCAAGATCCTCCCAGTATAGCGCGGAGACGCCAATGGGTGCTAAAACGTGCAGACTGGGATAGATTCCGCGAGCTTGCCGTATTTGGTGAATCCCAACATCCTGACGTCGATGTTAAGGCTGGGCATTTGACTTCGACGGCCATCGCGGCGGCGAGTGCTTCCATCCCCAAATCCGCGCCACCGACCTGTTCCCTGGTGAAACGAGAAGTATCGGTTGGCTATTTCTGACCGTCGAAGGGCCCTACGCCTCTTTCAACAACGTCCCACTTTGGAGAATCTGGAGTCATTTCAGATTCTACGTGCTCGAGCTCGCCGTGTTATTCGAGAAAGCAGAAGATAGTCTTGGAGACAGTTTATTTCTGCCATTACAATTACCACTCCCACAAGTAAGGTTTGGGACAATATTCGTCAATTAAGTAGTAGCAAAAATTCGATTAATAGTATACCTGCCCTCATGTCTAACGGTTCGCTTGTCTCCTCCACTGTGGAGGTTGTCAATGTATTGGGCTCGATGTTCGCCGCTATTTATAGCACTGCGAGCTA
>CABEEJ010007910.1:16628-27119 GCA_901482245.1 Timema douglasi | reverse complement strand
ATCTACAAGAACTCGCATTCATTTTGTTTCTTTATTACTTTATTTTTTTACCACCGCGTCTTACTACCCATTTGGATTATACGCCTATGTACTCATTACGCTAATGTGTTAGTTATGAGTAAGGTTGAATGTAGAGGAATTGCACCCACTTTGGCGTGGAGTGGGAATGGAAAACCATTTAGGAAAACCGCCCTCAGTGCGCTCGACCGGGGTCAAACTCTGATCTCCCTGTCATCCTTGTATATTGTGAGAGTAGCGCGTTAGACCGTGTGGCCACCGAAGCAGGTGTTTATTTACTAATACTACTACTATCACTACCACTAATTATTATTATTTTTATTTTTACTATCCATTTACTCAGTTGAAATTTATTTTACAGAAATAATAATTGAAAATGTTCCGTTTTGGAGAATTTTTCGTCTCACACCTCCAGGTATAACTAGGAGCTCACTGTGCGGATAAAGGTGTACAGGGTCTCTCAGAATGAGTAAGGCTACGTTCACACTGACACAGCTTGACTCGTCACATGGCGCAACAGCGTGTGAACTGGGCCTCAATATTCACTTGAGCCGCCACATGACGCAATAGCGTGTGAACTGGGCCTCATCTTCACTGCAGTGTCTCAAGACAGTGACTGTAACTTGAGCCGCCACATGGAGCAATAGCGTGTGAACTGGGCCTCAATCTTCACTGCAGTGTCTCAAGACAGTGACGTAACTTGATTCATCACATGGCGCAATAGCGTGTGAACTGGGCCTCAATCTTCACTGCAGTGTCTCAAGACAGTGACGTAACTTGACCCATCACATGGCGCAATAGCGTGTGAACTGGGCCTCAATCTTCACCGCAGTGTCTCAGGACAGTGACGTAACTTGACTCATCACATGGCGCTATAGCGTGTGAACTGGGCCTGAATCTTCACTGCAGTGTCTCAAGACAGTGACGTAACTTGACTCGTCACATGGCGCAATAGCTTGTGAACTGGGCCTTAATCTTCACTGCAGTGTCTCAAGACAGTGACGTAACTTGACCCATCACATGGCGCTATAGCGTGTGAACTGGGCCTCATCTTCCTTGCAGTCTCAAGACAGTGGCGTAACTTGAGCCGCCACATGGAGCAATAGCGTGTGAACTGGGCCTCAATCTTCACTGCAGTGTCTCAAGACAGTGACGTAACTTGACCCATCACATGGCGCTATAGCGTGTGAACTGGGCCTCATCTTCCTTGCAGTCTCAAGACAGTGGCGTAACTTGAGCCGCCACATGGAGCAATAGCGTGTGAACTGGGCCTCAATCTTCACTGCAGTGTCTCAAGACAGTGACGTAACTTGACCCATCACATGGCGCTATAGCGTGTGAACTGGGCCTCAATCTTCACTGCAGTGTCTCAAGACAGTGACGTAACTTGAGCCACCACATGGAGCAATAGCGTGTGAACTGGGCCTCAATCTTCACTGCAGTGTCTCAAGACAGTGACGTAACTTGAGCCGCCACATGGCGCAATAGCGTGTGAACTGGGCCTCAATCTTCATCGCAGTGTCTCAAGACAGTGACGTAACTTGAGCCGCCACATGGCGCAACAGCGTGTGAACTGGGCCTCAATCTTCACTGCAGTGTCTCAAGACAGTGACGTAACTTGAGCCGCCACATGGCGCAACAGCGTGTGAACTGGGCCTCAATCTTCACCGCAGTCTCAAGACAGTGGCGTAGCTCGACTCGTAACATGGGGGGTAAGGTTGCTAGGGGTAATTCCGTAATGAAGACCTCCTGGGAGAGGGTTGAGGGGGGGTGTTAAAAAGTTATTAGTGCGGTTAGTGCGCCCAAGAGTCGACATTAGCGTATTACCTCGACGACACGAGGGACGTGTAGGGAAGTCAGAGGGGCCTTAACTCAGGTACATTACCTACCCCCCACGAGGCCAGAGGAACGTTATGATCTGGAGCCTCACTTCCTTAAGGCGGGATGTTAGAGACCGGGTGTTAAGGCGAACATTTTTATACACTTTTCATAACAATATTCTTGACAATATTTATTTATTTATTTAGCACCGCGTCTTAATATCCGTTCAGGTTATACGCTTAAGTACTAATTACGCTAATGAATTAGGAATTGGGAACGTTGAATTTAGAGGAAGTGAACCCGCATCTGCGTAGAGGGAGAGTGGAAAGCCATTTAGGGAAAATCCACCCCCTGTTCACCCGACCGAGATTCGAAACTTTATCTCCCCGTCCTTGGCAGTCTAGCTCAACACGACTAGCGCGTTAACTAACTACACCACCGAGGCGGGTATTTGTTGGCAATTAATTAAATAATACTTCAGCGGATACATAGGACTACAGTTTTATCTTCTACAGACAGTAATAGCAATGATTATTTAATATTAGTTATGGAAACTCAGGAGTTTGATGAGAAATTTGTCTCTTCATTTAAATTTTTCTCAAAAAAATAAATATGTGTAACCACATTAGCGTGGATGGAATATATTATTAACAGGACACTGGAGAGCTAAAACTGGAATCTAGTAGTCCTTGTAGTTAGGCCTATTGTCATTAAATAGTTCAGCTATAATTTATTTCTGTATTTTCCCTCCTGTATTTATATAGTTTGTTCAGTTTCTCTTTTTAAATAGTTAATATTTTACTATTGTTAATTAATTCCACCGGTTCTGGTATTGAACTAGTTCTTCATACTTTTGCCCTTGATAACTAAACAGAAACTCCAAGTGCTATCAATAAATTAAATGTAGTGACCTGGTGATCTAGGGGGTAAGGTGTCAGACTTCTGTGCTAGGGGTCCAGGGTTCAATCCGCGGTCCCGGCACTGGTTTATCTGATTACCAAACCCTCCCTTCACCTCTGACAAGACATCTTGTGAATGTGGGGAATGCCAGGCCTCTCACCGTGGTTCGGATTCCACGTTAAACTGTAGGTCCTGTCCTCCATTTCATCTCACAATCACCCTACCATTACAAATTAGAGTAAGTGCGTATAACCCGAACGGGTAGTAAGACGCGGTGCTAGTAATAATAATATATTTTCTTTAATTTAGCACCGCGTCTTACTAACCGTTCGGGTTATACGCTTTAAGTACTAATTACTCTAATGGATTAGGTATTAGGAAGGTTGAATTAGAGGAAGTGAACCCGCAATTGCGTGGAGGGAGAGTGGAAAACCATTTAGGAAAACCCACCCCCAGTTCACCCGATCGATGATTCAAACCTCGATCTCCCCGTCCTCAGCAGTCGAGCTCAACACGACAAGCGCGTTAGCCAACTACGCCACCGAGGCGGGTGATAATAATAATACATTAATCTACCCTTGATCCCTGAATACTAACATCTTTACTAACAGGGACTGTAACCAGATATTCTGAGAGCTCACCCCTCTCGACCAATGTTAGGGCCCTCATGAACCGGTCCCTGTAACAGGGACAAACCAGGGTCGCCCTGTTTTGGTCGATCCTGTACCCGAAGTAGCTCGGAGTGACTCAGAGGGTGTGAAAGGGGGATCAAGAAGGCGAATAATACGACACAACCCCTTGTGAGCTGATACAGAGGGGTTGTTTCCCGTCTGGAGGGGTGAGTCGATTCTCCTGGAGGGGAACAATGTGGGTCACTGGCACATTCCTTGTCTCTCGCCTTCATTTCCTTCCTCCACCATCATCTCCACCCCCTGGCTTTACAAGACATCCTTTCGGGAGGAATTCACCCGGTGTTACAGGGGGATGAATCATTAACTGAACTCGAGATGAAGTCAATTCACTGTGGAGTAAGAGAGAGATTTGTTTTAGGAGGTTTACATTTTCAAATACATCCAGGAATGTTCATAAGAGCATCAATCATAAACACTCCACTTGTATTTCCGTCCGAGACATATACAACACATTTCAATTACTCTTTATTATTATTAGCACCGCGTCTTACTACCCGTTCGGGTTATACGCACTTACGCTAACGTGTAATGGTAGGGTGATTGTGAGATGAAATGGAGGACCTACAGTTTAACGTGGAATCCGAACCACGGTGGAGGCCTGGCATTCCTCACATTCACAAGATGTCTTGTCAGAGGTGAAGGAAGGGTTTGGTAATTAGATAAATCTGTGCCGGGACCAAGGATTGAACCCCGGCCGCCAGCACAGAAGTCTGACACCTTACCCCTAGACCGCCAGGTCACCGCTTCAATTACTCTAATGAATAAAGTAGATTTAATAGGAAATGTAATTGTGTTTTAAAGAAACGAGAGTATAAAGACTATTTAGGGAAAACCACCTTAAATAAACCCAGCCTAGGCTTGAACCCTGACCTATCTCTCTCTCTCTCCGGCAAACCAGATCACACTGATGTGTGTCGCGCCAAGCCTTCCAGTGATTTATTCTAATAAGAAAAATGTCCACGTCAGTTTACATATCATCCGCTAATAAGAAAGAAAATGTTTGGTTTGTTTTACCGATCAGGCACGCCTAAACCTCTGGACCGACCTGTACCCAATCTGGTAAACTACCATTTAAAGGGGCATCGCTAGTAGAGAAATGTTATCTCTTTGAATAAATACTCACTAAAACTAGATCTGTTCGAAAAGAACCACAATAGTTCTAAACAATATTTATTTCCAATCGTTTATTTGGTGGAATTTTCACGAGAGCAAAATGTATTTCACCTGAAGTGACACATAAAAATAGGTTTATTAGAAAACAACTATATTAATTCAGATATTCACTGTATATAAAACCAAAACGGAAAGTTCTCCTTTCTAAAAACTTGTATTCGTTTTAGCAAATATTAAATGTTTATTTTTAAATACAATTTTTTGCAGCAACTTGGTTTGATTGTATAATTTGAGCCACGGGGATTGTTCTAAGTGTTTGTTGACGGCTCTAACGGTATGGATAATGTTTGGGAACATTTTGAGGGGCGCTAAGGCACCATTAGTCACTATCAATTGAATAGTAAACGTAGTTTTTCTCTCGTAGGTTATATCTGTTAAAAGAGTTAATTATTTAAAAAAAAGTAAAGTGTCAGACTTCTGTGTTAGGGGACCGGGGTTCAATCCTCGGTCCCGGCACAGATTTATCTGATTTCCAAACCCTTCCTTCACCTCTGACAAGACATCTTGTGAATGTGGGGAATGCCAGGCCTCCACCGTGGTTCGGATCCCACGTTAAGCTGTATGTCCTTCATTTCATCTCACAATCACCCTACCATTACACATTAGCCTAAATGCGTATAACCCAAACGGGTAGTAAGACGCAGTGCTAATAATGATAATGACATTTTTTTTTAAACAAGCGTCTTAATTTTAAGAAAGCTCACAGTTTTCATTGAAGAGAGTTTTAATTTCAGATAAAATAGGAAATATCTAAAGATATAGGACTAAAAGAAACTTTACAGAAGAGTTTCGTTGTATAAACAAAGATAAATGTGTGTTTCAAAGTCTCATTTATTATTATAATTACTATTATTATTATTTGGGATTGTTATATAAACGTAGACTACTTCAAAATTTTAAGTATGAAATATAGTTTTTAAAATGTATCAGTAATAAGTTAGAATATTTAATGATTTACATAAATTTGAATAAATATTAAGTGGGTTGGAAAGATATCCGAGGGTAGATTATTCACCCCAATACTAGTGCGCATATTATTAGGATTGTATTGAATATAATTTGTCAGAACGAAATAAATCATTTATTTTGTTTGATACACATAAATAGTTGGGCTGGTATAAGCTAAGTAGAGTTATTTAAAGATAATACGTAACCAGTTTTTTTTTAAAAGTATGTGCTTACAAAATGTGGTCGAAATAAGTTGAAATTATATTTATTTGGTTTAGGTTTACTTATGATTTCTTGACACTTCTAGAGCGAGTGTGATGGATTTCCGTGACACGGGATCAAGACAATATAAATATCAGAACATATCAATTTACTGAATGTCATATAGTGTGATCTATTTTGTAATCTACAAAAACTCGACCCATCGCAGATAAAGTATTGTGGTCGTCAAAATAAATCGGACTCGAGATTTTGATAAATGTCGACGTTACATGACCCCCTAAAAGAAACAAACAATTAATTTTTTTTCTCAATGCTGCCTGCCAACCTGCCCGACTGGGTATCCGACCCTTAATTTAAGCGTAATTTACTGAGGAGAATAAAGAGAAAATAGATTATTTTAAAATTAGCTCTAACTATTTTGAGTAAATATATCTAAACACTGTTTATTATTATAAACAAAATGGTGATTATCTTGTTTTCATGAAATTTCCCAATTTTCATAATTTTTCCCAAGCTATTTGAGATACAAAAAAGGGTAATTTACTGAAGGGAAAAAAAGAGAAAATAGATTATTTTAAAATTAGCTCTAACAATTTTGAATAAATATTATATCTAAACACTGTTTATTATTTATAAACAAAATGGTAATTATCTTGTTTCCATGAAATTTCCCAATTTTCATCATTTTTCCCAGCTATTTGAGATACAAAAAACTTATTATTGAACAGTTGTAGTACTGTTAAAGATAAACATATTTTATTCAAAACATAATTTTATGAAACCAATACATGATGAGCTATAAGCAAATATATATATATATACTTTTTAATTCATGTCCTTAAAAATTAGTTTGATTCTTATGCTCTTGGGTGGACAAAGATGTTTCTCTTTTCTTATTTTTCTGTAACAGTGTTCCTAGTTCCTAGTGCCATAGAAAAAATATGCACAGTGTATATTATTTCTTTTATGATCTTCGGTGTAATGATTATACAACAATACAGAGACCTATTATTTCGTTTCCCAAATATTACGAGATTTTAGTAAAATATCTCGATTTTAAGATAAAAGCGGGAGAAAATCTGTGCGGTGGACCGTACCACTTAGCTAGATTTTTTTAAACACATTTTCTTACTGCCTGTTCTGGTCATACGCATTAATTTATTATTACTGTTGATATTAATTGATAGTTTTCGATTGTTTTTGGTCTGATATTAACTTATTATAATTTTAAAAATGTTCTTTTTCTGTTTATTCCAATCATAGTTTAGTATTTTTTGTTTGTTTTTTTAAAACAATTGAAATGTGTAGGAGTACAAACATAAATATACCATTCCTACTATTTCAAAATACCTAGAGACAGTTACAGTACCCTTAATTCTTTCATGTTAAAAAAACACATAAGTATAAAGAGTATTACTTTTTGAAAACAAAATAGGAATACAATATTTGAGCAGGTTTTAAACTGTGTGTGAGTTAATCGAGAATTGTATCATCAAGGCTTTAAATAAAGACTATTCATATTTTTAAAGTCGAATACCAATAATGATTGATATGTAATATATAAGATATCATGAAACTCCCCGAGTTAAACTTCAATGTGCCCACTCATTGGTATGTAATATATAAAATATCTTGAAACTTCCCGAGTTAAACTTCAATGTGCCCACTCATTGGTATGTAATATATAAAATATCATGAAACTCCACGAGTTAAACTTCAATGTGCCCACTCATTGGTATGTAATATATTAAATATCATGAAACTCCACGAGTTAAACTTCAATGTGCCCACTCATTGATATGTAACATATAAAATATCATGAAACTCCCCGAGTTAAACTCCAATGTGCTCACTCATTGGTATGTAATATATAAAATATCATGAAACTCCACGAGTTAAACTTCAATGTGCCCACTCATTGGTATGTAATATATAAAATATCTTGAAACTCCCCGAGTTAAACTTCAATGTGCCCACTCATTGATATGTAATATATAAAATATCATGAAACTCCCCGAGTTAAACTTCAATGTGCCCACTCATTGGTATGTAATATATAAAATATCATGAAACTCCCCGAGTTAAACTTCAATGTGCCCACTCATTGGTATGTAATATATAAAATATCATGAAACTCCACGAGTTAAACTCCAATGTGCCCACTCATTGGTATGTAATATATAAAATATCTTGAAACTCCCCGAGTTAAACTTCAATGTGCCCACTCATTGGTTGATAAAGACAGTTAGGGCGCTATAACTATATCTGAGAAGTCACACACATGGTAAACAGGGCAGCAATCCGGCATGTATGACTTGTACTGGTGTTATGTTGGGCTCATATTACACTCATATTACACTCATATTACACTCATATTACACTCATATTACACTCATATTACACTCATATTACACTCATATTACGTTTAACAACTGAAGTTTTGTTTGGATTACATTCTAGAAAAGAGAGCATGGCCATTTTGACTTTTTATTTGAAACCCATTTGGCTACAAAACAAATTTCCAAATCATTGTCGAACAGAAAAACGTCACGTTCTGATTTGTCCAAACAATGTTTGAGCGGTTATTGGCACAGTTCTTATCTGTCCAAACAATGTTTGAGCGGTTATTGGCACAGTTCTGATTGGTCTAAACAATGTTTGAGCAGGTTATTGGCACAGTTCTTATCTGTCCAAACAATGTTTGAGCGGTTATTGGCACAGTTCTGATCGGTCTAAACAATGTTTGAGCAGGTTATTGGCACAGTTCTTATCTGTCCAAACAATGTTTGAGCGGTTATTGGCACAGTTCTGATTGGTCTAAACAATGTTTGAGTAGTTATTGGCACAGTTCTGATTGGTCCAAACAATGTTTGAGCGGTTATTGGCACAGTTCTGATTGGTCTAAACAATGTTTGAGCGGTTATTGGCACAGTTCTGATTGGTCTAAACAATGTTTGAGCGGTTATTGGCACAGTTCTGATTGGTCTAAACAATGTTTGAGCGGTTATTGGCACAGTTCTGATTGGTCTAAACAATGTTTGAGCGGTTATTGGCACAGTTCTGATTGGTCTAAACAATGTTTGAGCGGTTATTGGCACAGTTCTGATTGGTCTAAACAATGTTTGAGCGGTTATTGGCACAGTTCTGATTGGTCTAAACAATGTTTGAGCGGTTATTGGCACAGTTCTGATTGGTCTAAACAATGTTTGAGCGGTTATTGGCACAGTTCTGATTGGTCTAAACAATGTTTGAGCGGTTATTGGCACAGTTCTGATTGGTCTAAACAATGTTTGAGCGGTTATTGGCACAGTTCTGATTGGTCTAAACAATGTTTGAGCGGTTATTGGCACAGTTCTGATTGGTCTAAACAATGTTTGAGCGGTTATTGGCACAGTTCTGATTGGTCTAAACAATGTTTGAGCGGTTATTGGCACAGTTCTGATTGGTCTAAACAATGTTTGAGCGGTTATTGGCACAGTTCTGATTGGTCTAAACAATGTTTGAGCGGTTATTGGCACAGTTCTGATTGGTCTAAACAATGTTTGAGCGGTTATTGGCACAGTTCTGATTGGTCTAAACAATGTTTGAGCGGTTATTGGCACAGTTCTGATTGGTCTAAACAATGTTTGAGTGGTTATTGGCACAGTTCTGATTGGTCTAAACAATGTTTGAGCGGTTATTGGCACAGTTCTGATCTGTCCAAACAATGTTTGAGCGGTTATTGGCACAGTTCTGACAATGCCGCTGAAGATGAGCCTACAGGATAGAGAAGCGCTAATAAAGCGAAAAGTAATGGAATCTAAATCATTCCCAAAAGTCCACTCACATGCGTTAAGGATTGACGAGGCCGGGCGAACGATGCTACAAACATTTAACAGTCGTGTTTACGGTTGTTAAGTGGTACGTAAACTTTAATAATACAGTTTAATGTTTCATGGCTGCCAACACTTCCACGTCTCTCTTACGGTTGTTAGCCTTGGGAAGGCGGTGACTTTTATTTTTTAATGAATGACCGCATTGTTACCTGCATCCGTGTACGCGTGGTCTAAGACGTTAGACCTGCCGATTTGTACTTGGACACGGCCATGGACGAGTGCAATAAGGGTGAGCTTCCTCAGCATTATTATTATCATATGGTTTTCTGATCCTCTCTCCACGCTAATGCAAGTAAACTGCATCTAGAGCAATGATGAACCACCTATTTGATTCTCTTTCGTCCAGATACATTGTTATTATTTAACTTTGTACCCCCAAAATATTGTTGTATAATGCAAGTTATACATATTATATTATAATAATAATTACTATTAGGTGTTCTGTCTTATGACAGGTCCATTCCTGTTGTCAGTGATGTCCTCTGCCTCCTCCTTCAGCTCCCAGAATTTTCATCTTTCCTTCAAGTCATCCAATAATTAAATCCTCTTTCTTCTTAATCTCCTCTTTCCCTCAACCTTTCCTTCTATGACGTAGCGCAGAAGACAGTTCCTCCTGAGCATGTGTCCGGTCCAGTTTGTTGTGTTACCAAACCCTTCCTTCACCTCTGACAAGACATCTTGTGAATGTGAGGAATGCCAGGCCTCCACCGTGGTTCGGATCACACGTTAAACTGTAGGTCCTCCATTTCATCTCACAATCACCCTACCATTACACATTAGCGTAAGTGCGTATAACCCGAACGGGTAGTAAGACGCGGTGATAATAATAATAATAATAATAA